>PVIJ01011547.1:0-54149 GCA_004024925.1 Scalopus aquaticus
CGCAAGATGGGCTGCGGGGGCGGGGCTTGTGCTGTGGGGGCGGGGCTTGCACTATGGGGCGGGGCCTGTGCTGCGGGGCGGGGCTTGTGCTGCGGGGCGGGGCGGCACCTGGGGCTCTCCTGGGGACGCTCAGGGCGGCCCGCTCTGGCTCCAGCCCCCAGACCAGCCTGACCCTGGGCCAGGGGCCTGTCCTGAGGGCTCGTTCTGTCTCGGGGAGGGGGACTGGGGAGCCCCGGGGGCAGCGTCCCAATGGCCACCACCTCACTGGTGGCCCGGAGGGGGCACCAGGGGAAACCCAGCCCCAGGCACGTGCTGGGCTGGGGGGGGGGGCACGGGCCGGACCAGGGCATTGGTCACCTCCGGGCCTCCTGGGAGCCTCCTCTGCTGGCGATTTCCTGGGTTTCCAGGCTGAGCTGGGGGTGATGAGCACCGAGTGGGGGGGAGTGCGGGTCCCCTCACACCATCCGGAGGTCCCCTCGACGAGGCCGCTGGGAAATGGCACTTCAGGGGAAACCGAGGCAGGCCCAGGAGGAGCTGGCCCTCCCGGGGCGGAGGGGTGCCTGCTTGGTGGGAGGCGGCCAGGCCTCACGCGGGTCTGCATGGGTGCGTGTGCGAGCCGGCCGGCCTGCGGGCGACGCGTGTGCAGGGCCCTTGTCACGTCCTCGCCAGGTCCTGAAGGGGGACATGCTGGGGCAGAGGGCGGGGGCGAGGGGCTTGGTGCCCAGGCCGCTGGACAGTGTCCCCTGGGAAGGACCAGGCGGCCAGCAAGTCGGGCCGTGGGCGCTGCCACCAGTGCCCGTTGCTGTGAGGACTTGGCCACCAGCCGCCGGCCCTGGTGCGTGACCGGCGCATCCCCACAAGTCCACGGGGACAGAGCCGGACGCACGACTTCATCACACGCGCAGCTGATTTTCCTTCCCGCCCACTTTCGGGTGTCCAGCCGGCCTCGGGGGACGGGCTACTCGCCAAGGGCGTGGCCTGGAGCACTCTGCCCACGGCGCCCGCCACCCTGTGTGGTTTCAGGGGCCTGAACCACACATTTGGGGGGCGGGACCCCTGTTTCTGTTCCCTGCTGACTGCCCCCGCCAAGCACGTAAGCGCTCAGCGAGGCCAAGCGGCTGAGGGCCCCTCTGCGCGCTCCCCGGGGCGCGCAGGGAGAGGCTCGCGCTTCTGCCCGCCCGCACGCCCGGCGCTGGGGGAGGGGGGTCCCGCCGGTGCCCTGGGCAGCTGCTGCAGGCCGGGGCGCGGCGCTTCTCTTCTCACAGCCCAAGTGAAAGCTTTTCGGCACCGCCCAGCAGCGAGGGCGTCGTCCAGCCGGCAGATGCGGGAGGGTCGGCGTCAGCTCCCCGGGACTACCAGCTTGCAGGTGGTGAAAAATAATCTGTTCAAGGGCGTGGGTGTCCCCACATCTGGGGGCGCTGCAAGTGGCTGGTCCAAGACGGTGACAATGACGAGAAGGGCTGGAGAGCGGCGGGGCGCTGCCAGGACGCCCGTGACCCGCAGCGGCCTCTGGGTGACCCGCACGAGGCTCCTCCCGGTTGCCCTCGCCGTGGATGAGGACGGAGCCACCGCCCGGGCCTCTGAGCGCATGGCGGCCTTGCGGGGTGCGTCTGCTTGGGGAAACCTGGAGGAACCCCCGGATGGGCTCGGGCTTCTCTCACACTGGAGAAGGGGCGGGGCGGAGCCCGTGGAGGGCGGCGGAGAGCTGCGGCTCTCCTGGGGGAGACGGACCTTCAGCTGCGGCCAGCGCTGCGCCCCGAGGCTGGGGCTGTGGATGGGCACCCCAAGCTGGCTGGGTCAGGACTCGGTGTTTCTGAGACAGAAACAAAACAAAAACAAAACTCTGAGCCAGGAGGACCCGCGGAGTCTGAAGGCCCGCCTCAAAGCCATTTGTGGCCTGCGTGGCTGGGGTGACTGTGTGGGGTCTGTCCACGCCCGCCCGTGCTCGGACGCGGGAAGAATGGGCAGCGCCACGGGACGCCATCCGGAGAGGGCAGCCCTGGCCCGGCCTCGCCTAGCAGCGTCAAGCTGACAACGGGTGAAGCTGGACCCCACTCGCCTGCCCGTGCGGCCGAGAACGGGGCTGTGAGCGCGGACGGAGAGCAGACCGGCAGCCGGCGGGCGCGGCACCTTCGCTGGGGCCAGGGAGCAGCCGCCCTCTCCGCCCCGCAGCGTCAAGGAAGGCTCGCCTCAAAATAAACAAGACCTGTGCTAGGGCGTGGGGCCTCCAAGGCCAGGGGGCAAGGACCAAAAGGGGCCTGCGATTTGAGGAGGAACTCGTGCCCTTTGGGACAGGAGGGAATAAAGAAAAGCTCCCCAGCCCGGGCCATGTGGTCAAGTTAGCACCTGGCCCTCTTTGCGTGCTGCCCCCCACCCCTGGCTTCCCCGGAGCGGCCTCTGTGTGCCTCCGGGTGAGCACAGGTGCGTGCTGGGGTCAGCCTGCTCCCATTTCAGGAACAGACCTTTGTGTGGCACCTCTCTGTGCCAGGTGGTCCTGTCTCTGGCCTCTGCTGGTTTGCGCCCCCTCGATGGAACACAGGGCAGAAAGTAAAATGCCAGCTGGGTAGCTCCCTTCCATCCTGCCACCGACACCCCCACCCCCACCATCACCATAATCACTCCCACCCCCACCCCACCATCTCCACCACTTCAGGGCTCTCACCAGTTCTCAAACATTGGTCCTAACAAGTTTTGTTTCTGTAGAGTCTGATGCCGTCGGCTGGGAGGGTTGGGCTCCTGGCGAGGGTCTGCAGGCCACTCTCTGCTGCCCACGGCGCTGTCCCCACTGCCCCACACTCAGGGCAGCAGTGGAGCGAGGTGGTGACGAGCGCCGGCAGGTTGCTTCTCGGACAGTGGGGGTCGTCGTCCCCGCCCTCCCGCACACCAGTAAGGAAAGGGCAGAGGTCAGCTGTGCCCTCGCCTTCTGCCAGCTTAACGGTGTCTGGGAACGAAGACTGCGCCTCAGGGAACGGCACGGGGGCTTCCGCTCCGCTGCTGCGTGGCGATGCGGGGAGGGTCGCTCTTGTCCCAGTCTGGTGGACAAGCTTGGGAAGAATGGGGAGGCCAGGGCTGGCCGGGTCAGAGCGGGCGGCAGGTGAGCCCGGCCGGGAGGGGGAGGGTCTCAGGGCCCCGCTGCCCGCGGCCTGGGCCATCCTGGGTCTCGGGGTGACCTGGCCGGCCAACAGCCCTGTCTCCGCCTCTCTGTGAACATCACTTTGGCGCTTGCGCTGCAGCTCGAGGCTGGGCACCATGGCCGTAGCCATGCCTGGGCCCGCTAGGGCACCCCGGCCCACGGCTAGACGGGCATCCGGTCCTCCCAGCTGGCGTGGCCGGGCTGTCCCCGGGGCTCTGCCAGTGGTGCAGGCGCTGCGTCCTCCCCGCTCACCCTCGGCCCCGCCTGCCCCACCTCTGCGAGGATGTGGTCAGGCTGGGCCAGGGAGGCCGCAGGCCGCAGAGGAGGCCCACTCGTCCTGGAGTTATGGCTTCAACATGCAAATTTCGGGGGGCCCCATCTGACCCTCAGTGCCACCCTGCCTGGTGCCTGGCTGAGTGGGGGTCCCCGGCACCCATCCGTGACCCCATTCTGCAGCGTGTCACCCATCCGGCAGGAAGCGGGGTGTCCTGAGGGCACCTCACTGCTGCCCCCTCCCTGCCGTGGTTCCCCAGCGACGGGCTGGCTGTGGGGGGCCGTGCTGCTGTGGGCCCTCGCGGGGAGAAGCATGTGCCCGCCCGTGTCCCTGTCCTGGGGGGACCGCAGCTCTCTGACTTGGCCAATCCGGGGCTCTCCTCTTAGAACTGCAGTGTTTATGAGGAAATCTCACCATTTGCCCCCTCACAGGAGACAATCAGCGGGCAGGAAAAGGGCCCTTTCCTGCCGGAAGGGCTTTATGGGGCAGTGAGGCCAGCTCGGTCCCTCGCAGGTGAGCGGCGGGAGCCGTTTCTGCTGGGCAGGACAGCTGTCATGTCTACGGCATCCGCGTGACCCTCCGCTCCGCTGGGGCGCCCCCAGTTACTGGACCCCACGGGTGTGGGGCCTTCGCCAGGATTTAACGCTGATTCTGAACCGTGGAAGAGTCCCCTGCTCGACAGCTGAGTGGGGAGCGACGGCGTGGGCTGGGGCGCGGGGGCGTTTCGAACTGAGGTCAGGCCCGGCTCGTGGTTTCTGCGCGTCTGGCTATGCGCACTGCCCAGAGCGTATTTCATTTTGCTCCTCAAACTCCTTCCGGGCTGCGCCAGCAGAGCCCGAATCGCGCCGGGCCACCCTTGAGAGTGGGCAAGGGAGGCCCCAGCTCTTCCGGGTGAGCCCACCCTTCACGCCCCTCAAATGCGTGCAGGTGAGCGCTTCTGCCAGGGCGTTTACTGACGGAAGGACAGCGGCACTTGAGCCTTAGGGACAGCCCGGCTGAGTGGGGGTCCCCGGCACCCATCCGTGACCCCATTCTGCAGTGTTTCTCCAATGCTGTTTGTCTGCTAAGTTGAAAACAGGCTCTAACATAAAAATGTGATTGGTATTTAATATTTAAAAACTAATATTCAAGCTTAATTAATTTAATGCTTAGGTTAATACTTAAACTAACATGGAATAGTTTTGAATTCTGGGAAAATCCACCCTCTCTCATTATTCTTATTTTATTGTTACAATTTTTCTCACCACTTGGCAATTTTTGCCTAATTCTGTTTTTTTTTCTCTGTTAGGTTGAAAAATAGGTTCTAGAGAATTAAAGCTGTGGTTGACATTTAATATTTAAATATTGGCATTTAAACTTCATTTTTTTAACTTCTAGGGAAAACCCCCTCATTTCATTATTGTTATTTTATTACTACTATTTTTCTCCAACCTGAGCATAAACTTTATGTTACTACTATATTATGTCCATAAATAATAAGAACAAGTAACACTTGCAAACATTTTATTTTAAATAAGAATGACTTTTTTCCCACTATTCAAATTATAGCAGGAATAATTTTGATGTTATGTAATCATAAATTCACTGATGCTTGTGCTGAAATCTTTGTATTTTTGTCCCTAAAATTGATAGCATAAGTTCACCTGTTTTAACATGGATTTTATGGTCACTGGAGAAAATATTAATTCTGTTACAAACTGGCTGATTTAGGCTCTCTAAACAAAGTCTACTTAAAATCTCTCTTACCGATTAAGTCCAGATGAAATTTATTTTTTTCTGATGTAAAGAACACTGCACCATTTATCAACCTTTGTACTCTTCATAGAAACGACTCCTTTAGATTTCTAATTATATTGTCTAATAAAACTAAACAGTCAATGCTATTTGCATATTATATGAAGAAGTGTCATACAACAAACTCATAGCAGTCAATTAACATAAAAGCTAATTATATATCTCATCAACTTACAGGAGTTTCTAAATCCATGCTTCCAGTGTTGTAGCCTAGAGCAAGAGATTTGAATTTTCACTTCTAAATATTGACTTTTAACTAAGATCAAAAGTGATTTCAATTTCTTATGGATGAAAAGTTAGTGATCACACCACATGCAGTATTTGCTATAATGCAATTCAAGTTTCTACATTAACTAAACCTCCAGAATTGCAACAACGTGAAATCAATTATCAGTCACTAGCAGGTGAAGTACTGGTTTCTGGAGGACGCTCCAAAAAAAACCACGAAGATGAGGGGTCTGAGGTTCCCCGGCTGGTGGGAGAGGCAGCCGCACGGCGAGGCAGCCGGTTGTCTTGCTGCCTGCTGGTGATCGCTATCAGGCAAGACGTTTGCGACAAGATTAGCAGAGACAGAGCGATGAAGGAGCCAGGGAGCGCCTTGTAATTGACTGTTATTAAGCCTCGGTGGCAGGGTTCCCGGATAAATGCCGATCGCTCGTTTCCTAGAGAAGCCCAAACCAAAATTCTCAAGACTTTTTTTGTTGCCCATTTCAAAGTTGGGGTATCAGTGCCTCCCCCCCATTTCATTGCTCACACACCGACACGTGACAGAGCGGCCTAGGGGACAAGGGCTAAATAAGAGTTAGGGTCCTGGGGCTCCCACGTGGGAAGTTAGCGTCCACTCCGCTCCGCTGGCCGCGGGCCGCTTCTGTGCTTACGGCTCGCGCCAGACGGGTCGGCGAGCAGAGCCGGCCGAGCAGAGACGCGGGCGGAGAGGCGCTTTCTCCGGACACAATGATGGCCGCCTCTTCATTCACATTTTAATGAGGTTGGTGGCTCCGGGAGAGCCGGCCGGGCGGGGCGCGGCTCCCCCACGACGACAATGGAGCGCCCTGCTGGCAGGGGCTATTCACCGTCCTCGCGGCCGAGCGGAAGGGCCCGGATTTGCTCCTCGGCCCCTCGCGCCGCGCGCCCAGCTCGGAGTGGCCGCCTTCGCCGGCTGAGGGCAGGTCCCCGGAGTCATTTCCACCCCAGTCATGACGTGGTGAGACGCGCACCAGAGCTGCAAAGCAGAAGCCTCTTTCCCTTCCAAAGTCTCTTGCAAAATCAGGGCTTCGATTGGAATTTTCAGGTCAATTTTTTTGTCTTCTGTCAAGCCAGCGCGCTAGCTTCTGCCGGGTGGCTTTCCCCCTCGGCCGGGGCAAGACCGTGAGGGGCACCTCCTGAGCCATCTGCCGCGCCGTGTTCGGCTATTAAGGAGCGTTTACTCAAAAGAGCAACAAAACGGGTCAATAGCCTTCAGAGACTTCCAGAATCAACAAAGTCACGTGTTGCTCCCTTCACATAACATACTCGGCTAAAGCAGCCACCGCGAGCGCGGGAGGCACGCCGCCCCACTCGGAGCAACAGTCCCACCTGGCGTGAAGTGGGAACGCGGGGGTCTTTTTTTAAAAAACTGACAACCGGGGAAATAAATAAAACGGCTCTGGAGAAGGCCTTTCGCCCGTGAGCGCCGTGGTTTTGCTCAAAACTTAGAGCTCAGCATTGTTGCTCCCCAACCCCATTCTCAGACGGAGAGCTTGGAGAGAGCGCAACTCAGGAGCATCCTGGGGAGTCCCGGAAGCCCCCTCCCTGCCCCAGGCCCTCCGTCCCCCGTCACGGCGCCCCCCAGGCCACCTTCCCGTTTGGGAAAGAGGGGGAAGGGGCAGAGAGCACGGGCTTCTCGACTACAGTCGGACTTTTTAACTGAGTGTTCACGCTGGAACGCAACCCCCTTTGCCGACCTCGGGCGCGCCCGAGCGCGGCTCACGCGTGCGCGTGGGGGTGCGCCGCCGGCGGAGGGGAGCCCCCGCGCTGCGCCCGGCCGCCCTGTGAGAATCTACCTCCGTGTCTGGGAACTTTTCAATCCCACGACACACTTAACGCTTCGCTTCTGCGTGTCACAGAACAGGCGCTCTGGGGGGTGCTGCCGCGCGTGTTTCTGCAGCTCACGATGCTTGAACGCGGAGGCGGTGAAAGGCGGGAACGGACGCGGCCGGGTCGGGGACGCGCGCTCGCGGGCCCTCGCGCTGCGGCCTTCACGAGCGAGACAGTTCTCGGGTCGACACGCGCACAGATCTCAAAAACTTGCTGTGTCGTGAGCGCTGTGGCATATTGCAGCTCGAGAGCGGGCGACGGCAACGCAGGGCGCGTGGGCCTGGAAGGCGCCTCAGGACCGCACGCGGCCGCGGGGCTGGAGGCGGCTCGGCCGTGCCCACACGCGCCCACACGCCCGCACGCGCGCACGCGGGGCCAGCGGGAGTTCATTAGGTGCTTTCTCCTTTGCGCTTTCCTCTGCCCCTGTTCTTTGCACTTTTTTTTTTTTTTTACAAAGTTGCTCCATTGAATCGGGGTGGCGCGGCGGGTTCTCGGGGAGCGGGTTCCAGGCCGGCGCCCCGCCCGCCGCTCCCGCCCGCGCGCCCCGCGGCCGAGCCGGCGCTTTGTGGCAGATGGCGGTGAGGCGCGGAGACCCTTTGTGCGCCCCGAGCGCGCATGTGAAAGCCGCGCGGCGCTGGCACCGGAAGGGTCCGGGCCGCGCTGAAAGGGGACAAAGGCGGCCGGCGAGATCGACATCGCAGAGCCCGAGCTCGTTGGCGATTCAGCCCCTTTCGCCGCGGTTGTCATGCAAACTTCCTCCTTTGATCAGCGGAGGGTGGAGAGGGAAAAAGCCAGCGGAGGCCGGGTCGGCGCGTCCGGGCGCCCTTGGCGGGTCCCCGCCCCCTTCCGGAAGGAGCCCGGGACGCCGCATCCTGCACCTTGACCTGTCTAGACGGCCCCGAAGTTTTTGTTCGGTTACCAAGGGCGAGGGGTGCTCTTTGACCCTCGCGCGGGGCGGCGGTGGCGGCCAAAGGGCCCTGGCTCGGCTCCGGAGGGACAGGGGCGCAGGAGACGGGCCGGCTGTTCCCGAAGCCCCGCGGCCGCGCGGGGGGAAGGCACACCCGTGGCCTGCTCCCTCCGCCCGCGGGCCGGCGCGCTGGGGCCCAGAGCAGCCGCACTGGCGGCTGCGCCCAGCTGCCCGCGCTGAGGGAAACCCGACGGCGTCGCCCCGCCGCCCATTCCTCTCCGGCTCGGCCCCGCGTCCTCCCTCGCCTGCGGACAGGGGCCGCCCGCCTCTGCCTGCGGCTCGAGGACCTTGGCAGTCACTCCCTGGCTAGGCGCGGCCACCTGCGCAGATGGAGGCTTCTGCCCTGCCCACCTGAAGCATACTTAGGAAACCCAAAGCCACTTCAGCCAGCCTCGGGGCGCGTGCGAACAGGCGCGGGCGCGGGCTCCGGAGAGTCCCCTCCCGCGGCGGGTGTGTCCCCAGGCTGGCGCGGGGTCCGCGCCGCGGCGCCTTCAGTGTCCTCCGCGTTTCTCGGAGCAGACCCCCTCGGCCCAGTCGGAGGCTTTCCTGCCCGACCTCCGGGACCGAGCGCGCGCGCGCATGGGCGGCTGCAGGCCGGGGGAAGAGCCTGCCACCGGGCGGAGGACGCGCTCGAGCTTCGCTCCCAGGAAAGGCGAGCAGATCCGCAGCGGTGATGAGGAGCCGTGTTCATTCTGACGCTTACAGACCTTTGAAATTCGCGGTAAGCTCTGCTCCGGCCCCGACGAAGCCCGCGCGCCTTGCGCGGATTCGGGGGACTTTTTGTAGTTTCTTTCCGCGCTCGTCGGTGGCGAGAGTTGCGCGCTCATTCGCCCTTCAGGTGGTGTCGGTTGGCCCGGTGCTCCCGAGGCTCTCCCGCGCGCCAGCCGCCCCTCGGAGACGGGCCCAGCCCTTTCTCTCAGCCGAGGCCGCGCTGGGCTCCGGGCTTCGCTGCGCTGCAGGCCCGGCGGCTCCTCCAGGCCGGGCAGGGGCCTTCCGGGGCTGCGCTTCCCGACCCCACTCCAGACCAGCGAGCGTCTAGGCCAGAGATGCAGAGCCCGGGATGGACGAGCGGGACGCGAGTCTTTTTTTGACGAAAGCGTCGCAGGCTGCGGCGCACTTTTCCCGGAGTTGATGCGAGTGTTTTAGCACAGACGAAGCTGAATAAAGGCTTGGCTGTGGCCGCTGGCGTGAGGCCAGATTTCCTGCCAGTATAATGTTTATTTTGCATCGAGGCCTCTGCTTTGCTAGCGTGTTCCTGGCAAAATAGATTGTAATATATTGCATTTAGCTTCTGCTTTGGAATCAGACAAAGTGATGAGGGAAGCCAGGGTAAAACACGTATTGAGTTACGCCTGGGCCAAAACATGGGCCTCAGAAGCCGTGGAGTAGGGACTTCCCTGACTGGAAGAGTTTGTTTTAATTAAAAGGTAAGGGCAGAACATCGGATTCCAAGTGCACCGAAATTGGAACACAGGCTTGCCATAAGTAGTGTGCAGCGTTTCACGGTTTTAAAGAAACAATTCTAGTGGGGTTTAAATATTTCCAAATACGATGCGCATTGCCACAGCTGGGCTCAGGGAACTTGGAAAGTGCTTTCCCAGCGAGACCTTGCGGCACCATCACGATTCCTGGGCCTTCAAACAGAAGGTTTTCAAATGTGCGGGTACACTTGTGCTCCCTCTGAGCTAAAATGGCAGACTTTGTGGGGGGGAGTGGAGTGAAATTGTGGCTGGATCTCCAAGAGGAACGGAGAGCAGCGTCCCTAGGAGCTGTCAGGAGTGTCCCGGTGAAATGAAGGTGGTTTGTTCTGAGTGCTGGGAAAGCTTAATTGTTTTCACACTTCAGACCTTGTTTTAAAACCACAAAGTGGATTATTCACTAAGTCTGAAGGAAGCCGGCTTCCCCCTTTCAAGGAGCTGTGTTCTTTAAAGTGCTCTGAAACAAAACAGAGAAAAGGAGAGGAAGGCTCTCGCCTCTATCCATGGGGCCTCAGTTTCAGGAGAAACAAGCACCAGGGCCGCTCTCCCCCCAGAGCTTGCAGTTCAGCGAGGGCCAGGGAGGTGCCCCACGTAGTGCTAGGGGAGGGGGCTGGCCAGTGGCCCCCTCGGGAACCTGGTTTTGGCTGACAAAATTCTGCAAAGCCCGGGCGTGGTGGCAATCACGCTTGTTGCTCTGTTCCTGCAGTGCGAAGCGATCAGAGAAGAGCATGAAGATGAAATACTCTCCCTGGTCGCCTGGGAGGCGGGAGGCGCGCTACCTGGCCGCAAGCTGTGCAGCGGGAAGTCAGGTGCTGTCTGATGTAACACGTGCCCCACCCCCCACCCCACCCCCGGCTGCCAGGCCTTTCTCCCCAGCCAGCCCAGCGGCTGTCTCCTGTGCCCAGCGCTCCTCCACTGAGTCAGAAACACACTGTATGCAAGAAAACAAACAAACCTCCACCCGATGTCCCTCCTCCCCCACTCAGTGCTCTCAGAGGTGCTCCCTCTGGGCGTCCGTTCCTCTGTCAGGTGGGCCCACGCACTTTCAGCTTTCAGAACTTTGAGAGGTGGGCTTGTCCGTCCCCAGCGGGGACAAGGGCCTCCAGGGCGCCTGGGACCGCCTCTGGCAGGTGGATCTTCCCTTAGACTTTTTAAAAAGGTTTTTGTGTGTGTGTTGGGGGTGGGGGGGCGAGCTAGATTTTTTTCCCCCAAGTTCCTTTACCAGAATATCTAATTCTCTTTTTTTTCCTCGAAGAGGGTGTAAAATAATACTTGCCTCATACTCTTGTACACGCACATACACTCAGAAGCCAGGGAAGATGGCCAGGACCCAGGTTACTGGGTACAAAGTGGGGACATATCACCCCCTTGGCGTCCATCTGCTGGGCGAGGCGTCCCCACCCCATCTCATTTGGAGATGCTTGCAGGAGTGGCGCACAGGCACGCGTTCTTTTGAGGTGTCTGAGGAAGTGAATAATATCTAGGGAGACCGTGGCTGACCCCGGGGTGCGCTTGCTGCGCGGGCGGGCGCCCGGGTTCCGGGCCGGGGAGCAGTTCCGGGGATGGGCGCGGCCACCTGCCTGCGGCGCCACACGGAGGCCAGGCCCTCTGCCATGCTCTGTGCATGTCCCTAATGAAACACTGATGTCCTGGAAAGTTACTAAACGAGAAGGTCACACGCCCCTCGGAGGAGACAGTGGTTCTCACTCCGAGGTGAGGGGCTGCTTTCTGCTTAAGATCCGTCCTGGCGCCGCTTGAGAGGATGCAACAAACAGCAGAGCGGTGCTATTGTTTGCAGCTGGAGAGGCTTTTCCATGGAGTTCTAGATAGGCCGGGATGTACTTTGTGTAGTCCCACAAACGCACAGCCACAACTTCCCAGAGGGGATGTTTTTGAGGTTTCCAAACAACCCAGAGCTGTGTGTCAGCTCGGAGATGTAAACAGGGTGACGTGCAACATTGGAGAGACCTTTCTCTTTTTTCCTCCTAGTGGGTGTGGACTTGTCATAATTGTCTATGGCAAAATCAAATAACTTGCTAGACAAGTGCTCGTTCAGACAGACAGAGGAGCCGGCAAAGTCTCGCCCGCTCCGGAGGCCGCGGTTGGCCGAACAACACGCGCAGCTGCCTCCACCCCAGGGCGGCGACACCCTCGCGCCCGCGCCACTTGGCGATCGGAATAAGCAGGGTCACACAAGTGTAAGTGCCGGAGGTGCGTGCAACGCTGGGAGCATAAAATAAGGCCTGATAGGGGTTAACTCCAAAAAGCGGCTGATTTTAAAAGCCGATTGTTTATAAACACGAGTCTCAGCGCCTCGGAACTATCCCCAGCCCAGGAAGCCACCCCGAAAGCGAGCGCCACGCGCTTGTGCTTGGCGACTTGGGGTGACTGCTGAGTGTGTCTCTAGGAAACATATTTGTGAATGTTTTGAATCACCCAGGAGTTAAAAGCGGGGAAACGTCCACCCCGAAAGAGCCCTAGAGCCCCAGGCACACGCTGTCCCCTCGAAGGGAGGTCGCGCGCCTGCTGGGGTCGACGCCGGGGCCAGAAAGAGCTCGGGCGCACGTCCGAGACTGGGCACTTCCAGCTGACCCCTCAATGGCCAGGCTACACTTCCGGTGCCCAGAGCACGGGCACCGGGCCGTGGCAGTGCCTCCGGCTCTGCTGGGCAGCTCCGAGGCCGCGCCACGACTGAGCGGTGTTCACAGATCGTGCTGGGGGTGGGGGCCGGGGAGGGCCCCGCAAGCCGGATTTCTAGGGCTCGAGCGTGATCGGGAGTGTGGTCGCCGTCCTGGGCCTGTGCACGCGCTCGCTCGAGCAGGTGCGTCTGCCACGCGCCAGTGTCTGGGCCTGCCGCTCACACGCGCCCTTTGGCCATGTCCACGGGGTGCGGAGTTCGCGTTTCCCTGTGGACGCGGACCGTCTCCCTCTTGACGGTCAGCCGGGAGCAGGCAGGGCCCAGGGCAGGTCTGGGGGTCCCTGGAAGGCCGTCCTGCTGACCTGCCGCACCCCCACACCGGACCCTAAATAGTAAGACTCTGCGTTCACCCCACACGCACACAGGCCCGCAGATGGAGTGGCCGAGAAAACCCAGCTTACGTTAGATTTAAGACGACTGTGTTGGGATTAGAAAATAGCACGTCCCCGGGATTTTCATGAGCATTTCGTGCCATCCTCCCGGCCAGCGAGAGGGCCCAGCGAGAGGCCGCGGCAGCAGATGGCTCAGGAGAAGCCACCGCGGCTTTAATCGCTGGTCAGGATGAAAGTTACCAAATGCATCCTGTTCTGGGGCGGCAGGCAGAGTAGTAGGGGTTGGGGGTTCTTCCCGACGTAATCCTGGATTTTTCCTGCACAAAGAATGAAAGTGAGTTTACCGGATCAACCAGGCCGCCCCTGGTCATTTCACGTGGTGAAGTCAAAATGGTGCTTTAAGACCTGCCACGCAGAGCCTCGATTCCAGGGCAGGAGGCCCTTGGTCCTGGGGGGCGCGCAGGCCGGGGGCTCTGGAGGGGCTCGTCGAGGAGAAGGGCATAAATAAGAGAACTCTGTCAGCATGTCCCTCTGCTTTCGAGCAGATCTTAGCACGCAAAAGCCTCGGCCGATGGACTTGGGCCAGGAGCATTTGGAATGCAGGGTACAGAGCAAGGCAGCGAGTTCCTGGGGCTGGGCTTACACGTACAGTGGAGCCGCCTTATGTTGGAGTCCCCAGCGCTGAAGGGGTTCGGTTCTCTCCCCAGAGCCTAAGCTTTCCCCCGTTAAATAAGCGAGGTGGCGAGCGCAGTGTGGCCTTTCCAAAGGGAGTCAGCATCACCGCTCCCGGCTGGGGGAGGGGTCGGGACAAAGCCGGCAGGGCCGCTGCTGCTGGGACCAGGCCGTGCCCTCCTGGGGACCGTGCCATCTTGGGTGATGTTGAACACTCCAGGAACCAGAGACGGCAGAGGCTCGGCCAGAGCTCAGCGCGCCCAGGCTCGAGGCCAGGTATGGCCCAGGCGAGTAGATGCGCCCTCCTTCCTACGCACTGGGAGTTTGCGAACGGCCGTAGGAGCAGGTCGAGGACACCTGCTTTGGCGGGGATGTGGCGTGTGCCGTCAGGAGGGGCGTGCGGCCTGGTGCCCGACTGGAGAGTGACGCTGTGCTGCCTCCCCCAGGTCCGTGTGGGGCGTGCGAGGACCACCTGAACTCCGGGAGCACACCCCCAGCCAGGGCTCCTAAGGCCCGCGTTTCTCACTCATCCTCCCCTCCCCAGAAGAAAGTTTTCTCCTGCTTATACCACGTTGTCCTGTAAATGTCATTGCAAATCTGCTTCTGTTTCGGCCAAGCCTGCTGCTTTCTGTAGGAGGAGCTGGGAAGTGTGTACAAGAAATTCCCTTTGCTGCTTTGGCTAAACCCGGGCTTAGCAATAAAGCATTTGATTCAGCGATAGGGGACAAGCGAGACTACTTCCTAAACAAACAGGGCCGCTGCTGTGTGCTCTGTGCTCCGTGCTCTCTGCTTGTGCAGGGCTGTGTGTGGCCAGAACTTGGCCTCTTAAACACCTTCCTGGCCGTGAAATCAAGGCAGGGGTCGTCGCCTGCTCCAGGTATGTCTTGTGGTTGATATGTGACTACTGCTGAAAGAAAAGAACGTACTTTAGAACAGGAATGAATTTAAATTTCTAGAACCCGAAGTTGAAAAACACCTTATGCTCTAAAATTTATTTGAATGCTTAAAAAGCAATGTCTGCTTTGGCGCTGGCCCTTACATGTGCGCGTGAACTCAGATGCTCTTGAAAGCTGGCTGATGGCACCCTGTATTCGCGAGCGCTCTTGGTTTTGCTGCAGAGTGTTTTTGTGAAGGTGTCGCTGACATTTGGTGAGCTGAGGCCCCGCTCGGTGTGGGCGGAAGGGGAGCTGGGATCTTGGGCCGGGCCGCGCTGGGTCCAGAGCTCAGTGACCTCTTCCCTCGGGGCTGTCTCCTCGCTGCTTAAATGCACGTTCAGTGAGATCTGACTGTGATGATTTAAGATGCCTGGGTGTCGCCTGCACTTGTTTTTGCAAAGGTGTTCTCATGGTCTGGGAATTTACCGGGTGGGGGGACAGAAGCTCTGCCCCCAAAGATCTCAGACCCCCCACGCCCTCACGTGCCCCCGAAGCACACTCTTCACCCCTCCCAGCTGACCAGGGGAGAACGACGCCTCACTTTAGCACAACTTCCCGACACGAAGGGGAGACGCCTTCCTCCTCGCTCTCCCCTTAGCGGGAGCCCGGGGTTAGGTGCGTGCGCTGTCCGCGGGGAGCGGGCAGCCCTGGGACACGGCGCGGGCTGAGGACGGGCCCCTGCCGTGGGGAGCACAGGCCTGCCACCTCGCCGCGGACAGCGACCGGGCACTGCCAGCAGCCGCCCGGGGCACGGCGGGCGCGCAAGTGGACGGCAGTGGCGCCTGCGGTCTGGGCAGGGCTGGCTCCAGCGGCCCTCGGGGCTGGGGCGGGTGCTGGGAGCACCCCCTGACCTGGAGCCAGCCCTGGACCCCAGAGCCCGGCCTGGCTGGGGACGACGTCTCTGGCTTTCCCCGCCGAAGACGCCCTTGCCTTTCGCCAGATTCTGGATCGCTCACGACTCGCTTGTTGTTTCTTTCCAAACTCTTTTCCAGATCAAACTTGCTAAACTCACGCTTGTCTGGGAGGCTCCGGGGTGCGCCTGGGGGTCCCTCCTCCATGGCCCTGCCTTTGCCGTGACATTTATTGACCAGCTGCGAAACAAAAACCAAAGCCAGAGAAAACGAGCCACGCCGGAGCGGCCCGGGAAGCTTCCCGCAGTCCGTGAAGAGCCACTTGGGCCCAGGTGACGCGCCCCGGGCAGGAGGGCAGCTGCGGCCGAGCCCCCCAGAGGCCGCTGGCCGGCGGGGCAGCTGGCGCTTCGCTGTCTGGCTGCTGCTGGCCGGAGCGGCCGCCACGCGGAGCCCACGTCGCCCAGGGGTGGGCAGGGCTGGGTGAGGCCCCGCGCAAAGGTCGGGCCTGGGTTCGCTGAGCAGGTCCACAGCGGCTGTAGCTGACACCTGCTCCTTGGCTCCGCTCCGTATTTGCGCATCTCTGAAACGGCCTCAGCGAAGTAAACGTCAGCCCGGCAGCGGCCTGCGGGTCAGACTGTGCCGGGACATGGGGAAGAGCTTCTCCTGGCCGCGAGTTTGCCGCCCGTTTTACGTGATGGTGGAGGCTGTGAGCTGCTCTTAATCCCCAGGCCTGCGCTGTTGCTAGTTTTAAAACCAGATGTACCAATGAATGCGCTTAGTCTGGCCAGACTGTCTCTGGCGGATGCGGTGTGGTTTTATCGTGACTTTCTCCCCACAGTTCTCCCGGGTAAGTTTCTGAAATTCCTCAGATCATTTACTGTTAGAGCAAGAAACCAAATAGGTGGAAGATCAAGTGGGAAAAGTGACACTGAACAGGGACAGCATCCAGCCCCTGCCCTCGGCACCTGGGAGAGACGCCGCTGGCCCGGGCAGCCCGGGACCCTCGCTTCCCGTGTTTGCTGAAGAGGCCCCTGTCTGTCCCGCTCCAGGCTGTGCGGAGATGCTGATAAATTTGATGTTTGTGTTTACAAAGGAGTCAAACGAGCTATTAGCTCTATTGTCCGTAGGCCCAGCCCCAGTGGCCCAGCTCTGCCTCAGGACGGCTGGGGCTGGGGTAGAGACCAGCTGCCGCTTCTCCTGCTCCCTGCTCGAGGACCAGGACTTGGGGGGACACACGCACAGGAACACGGAGCCAGAACCACGGCACCCCGCGTCAGCCAGCGCTGGCCCTGCCCCCAGGTAGGAATCTGAGAAGCTTCTGGAAATAGCTTGATTTCCTCATGGGAGAAAAGTCTCACTCCTCTGCTCTCTATCATGATTTGCAGGAAAGAAAAAACACCCTAAATGACACACACACAGAAACTACTCTGCCCCACGCAGCGTGCCGTTTACAAAGTACCCTCAATCTGCTCCGGAGTTACTGGAAAACAGGCACACTGTGAGGTGGCTTTAGAAATGTGTTAGCATCTTATAATACAGCTCGTTATTATGGGACAAAGGTTTCAAGGAGCTGTAGGTCCAGACTGTAGCCCCAAAAGATGATAACACAAAGCGGGAGCCGTGGCCAGCACGGCCAACAGCTGCGAAGGTGAAGTGGACGCGTCCAGCCCGGCAGGCGTGTAGGGAGCGGCCCCGCTGCCCCGGAGCCCTGGGTGGCGTCCCCCGAGCAGCTGCCCTCGTGGCCCCTCCTTTCCCGGGGGTGCTCATAAACTGGTGTCTGCGGGACTGCGGTGCGTGGGGACGCGTGCCGGCTAATTACGCACGGCCGAGGCTCGGAAGACGCTGTTGGTGATGAGCTAAAATATTAATACCAATTTCAAGCGTGATGAATGGCGAGCTTGCTGGAGCGCTTGGATGGACTTGGGGTGCTGTCTCAGAGGGTCTGCTCACAGCCCCCGAGCTCGTGGGAATGTCCCCCGCGTATTCTGTGACTCCGGCCGGTAGGATGACACCTTCGCCAACAGACACTTGGAGCAGGTGACTGTCATCATCCAAAAATGATCTCGACGGCTTTGCTCTCCCCCACGAGCACTGATTAAGCACCTTCATGCCCCGTGGTTTGCAGAAGAAAGCAGAGGACCAAAAAATGGACTATTAAAAACAGACCCTATTTAAAGCGACATGGTATTAAAATGGAGCGGAACTGAATACAAATGCGGCTCAATAAGTGCTATTAAATTATTAGACCTTTAGGTGACAATATGCCCTTGAACTGCCTTTATATGCAATCAAAGCCATGATGAAATATTAATGCCCTAAGATTAAAGGGTCACTTGAGTCGTGGTTTTTTTAGCTACCCCCCCAAACGGTGAACAGGAGGTGTTGCAAATTAGCTGTGTTTTGCAGCTCTGTGGAGGCAGAGCGGGCCAGCGTGGAGCAGGGAGCCCTGGCGGGGCGGGGCCGGGAGGGGCGTGTGCTGCAGGAGGGCTGTGAGCCCCCAGATGCTCCGTGTGTGTCCCGTGCCCCACGGGGCCGCGCCGGCAGCCTGGCGTCGAGGCAGAGCCACAGCCGAGTGAGGGCCTAATCCTGGCCCGGTCTCCAGTCCAGCGAAGCCTGGGCCCCCGGCCGGTTCTGCCTTCCAGCTCCCTGCGGCGCCCCCACGCGATACAGGGTCAAGGGCCACGTGTCCCCACACTGCTAGGGTGGGGCGCTGGCGCCGTGAGCCCACCTGCTCGTGGGAGGGGCCGCAGCACCCACACCCTGCTCTGGCGGCCGGCAGAGCCCCCACAGCTGGCCCCTGGGGCGGGGAGCTGAGAGCGGCCGGGCAGCCCCTCTGTCCTGGTCAGCTCCTCTCGCGCCTGCGTCCTCGCTCCCGCGGCCTGCCCTTGAGCCCGTGCCCTGCCGGCTCCGCAGGCGCGAAGCTCCACCACGGGGCAGAGGTGAGCTGACCGCCCTCCGCCCTGGCTGACCGGGCCCCGGCCTAGCCCCCGCCCGAGGCTGGCCCTGAGCCCCCTTCCCCCTCGACCTGCGTCCGCTGCGGCCTTCCCACAGCCCCTCCCGGGGGGCCGCAGGATGGGGGTGCTGGCCCTGGGGCCTTGTGGGGCCTCACCGACCGAGCAGGGTGGGCTGTGGCGCGTCCTCTGCCCGACTCCGGGTTGGTGTCTCCTCAGGCCCCGCCTGGCGGCTGCTGAGAAAGTCCAGGGAAAGGCGGGGATTTGGGGAGAACACCTGGGGAGCAGAGGGGTGTGGGGCGGGGAGACCAGAGAGGCCTTGAAGGGTTGGGGGGAGCGGGCGCCCCCGGCTGGACAAGGGCTGTGCTGCCCACCGCCCTCCCGGCGCGTTCTCCCCCGTTCTGAGCTGCCCCGGGCCTGGGGGTTCTTCGTTGGTCCAGGCGGCTTGACCGGGAACCCCGGAGTCCTGGGCATCACCCTCAGGTCGGGGGTCACCAGCCAGCAGGAGCAGCAACCGGGCCGGAGCCCCTGTGTCCCCTTTGCTGGCCTCTCCTGTTCCCGGCGTGCCGCACGCTCCTCGCCCGGGCCTCGGCCCGCCCCACGTGCCTGTCTCCCGGCCCAGGTGCCCTCCTGACGTCCGCCCCGCACTGTGCCAAGGGCCCGCGGGAGCCCCAGGCGCTGACCGAGGGTGCTGATGGCGCGAGGGCAGGAAACACCTGGTCACTCCACCGAGCCTGCACTGGGGCCAGCTGGCTGCAGGGGGACCTGGGCGGTGGTGGGAGAGTGCTCGGCCCTCGAGGGGGCACTGGGGTGCGCTGCCTGGTCAGCGGCCTCCGAGGACGGGCCCCCATGCCCACGGGGAGCCCCAGGCTGAGGCCGGCTGCAGAGGGCAGCCCGGCCCGGTGGGCACCTGCCAGACCCCGGCCCCTCGCGGCTTTGGGGTCGGCCTCCGACAGGCGGGTGTCACGGGGATTCCCAAGGAGCCACAGGGCTGCAGCGGCCGCTGCTGCCTCTGAGTAGCAGTCACCTCTGTGTGCTTGGGTCTCCCTGCTGGGGTCCAGGTGCTCGAGAGGGGTCTCCACCCCGGGGCTTCTCCGTAGAGAGGGTTAAGCGCCTGTCGCTGGTTTGCTTCCGACCACCGCCGCCCTTTGGAAACCCAGGCCGTGGCAAGGAACCGAGGGTCCCCGCTGGGGGCTCCCCTTGGTGGAGAGGCAGCCGCTGGGAAGGCCAGCCGGGCCGTGTGGGCTTCTGCTGCTCGGGCCCTACGAGCATAGGTCAGCCCAGTGCCTGCCCAGGCTCCTCCTGGGGAGCACGGGCCATGCTGGGGAGCCCCCGTCTCCGGACGCTGGGGGATGCAGCCCAGACCAGCAGGCCAGGTCTGGGCGCAGGTCTGCCCCTCACTCTGGCTTCCCTCCAAAGCCGCCGAGCCCGGGTCCTCTCTGGTGACCCAAAGGAAATGCGTGTCCTTTGAAACTAGGGACTCCCCGAGCCCTGGACACCCACTGCTGTGGGGCGCGTCTGTCCACTCGCGTGGCGAAGCGCACGCCCCGCTCCGGCCTGGCCCCGCCCCCGCGCCGCGGGGTCCTCCCCCTCGGGGGCCGCGCTCACGGGTCACATCCACTCGGCTGCCGTCCCCTGTGTGCCACCCAGACTGTTTTCCGTTTTCATTTTTGTGGACGCACAGAGACGACTTTGATGGCTGAATCTTTGGCAAGTTCAGGAAGTTTCCCCCGAGACCAGATGCGTTGGGGGGTGGGAGCCCCGCACGAGCTCACGCCTGGCTCCAGCCGCCGCAGTCTCCGCCCGCCTGTTCCAGGAGGGCTTGGGGGGCTCGGTCCTTGTGACCAAAGCCTGTGGGCGCTGGGAGGGCCCCTGGCCGCCCCGTCAGGGAGGAGCCCAGCTTGCCCCAGCCCTCGCCCAAGCCCAGGAGAACCTGGAGCACCGCACCCCCCGGCCCGGGCGGCCACGGCTGCCCGGGAGCAGGACCGCAGTCCTCAGCGGCGAGCCCTCCCGGCAGGAGCCAGGGCACAGCGCCCGTGTCCACTCCTGTCCACAGCTCCGTGGCCGCACGGCGACCTGCGGCAGGAGCGGCCGGTCCCGGCTGACGTCCCTCAACGGTCACGCGGCAAGCGTCACGGCCGAGGGCCGGGGCGCCGGGCACTGGGGCCGGGCAGGGCCGGCGTCGGCTCCAGCCTGCTGCGGGGACGGCGGACAAGGCGCCCACGCTGCCGCCCAGCCCACTCGGAGGGGGTCAGAAACCAACGGGGGACAAGTGATTTAGGGCGTGGCCCCAGGTCAGCCCCAGGCCCTCGTCCCTCCTGGAGTCGCCAGGGCACTCAGCTCTGCTCTCTGCGCTGGCCTCTTCTCGCTTCAACCCCGAACCGTGCTCTGCAGACACCCAGGTGCGGCTCCGCCGGCCACGCCCCTGCTGGCCAAGTGCTGATTGGCCACGCCACGCCGGCCACGCCCCTGCCGGCCACGCCCCTGCCGGCCGTGCCCCGCCTTTCGGAGGCCTGGAGTCAAGTGCTCAACCTTGCAGCTGGACCAGTGGTTCTGCGCAGACCGATGGCGCGATGCGTTTTCTCGCTGACCTGTGAGGGTGAGGGTCTCCCAGCGGGCGTCGCGGTGACCCTGGACGCAGCGCTGGGCAGCTGGGCCACGCTCGCGGTGTCGCTCTAGCCGGCCAGCACGGACGCCGCCGTGGCCACTGTGGGGCGGGAGAATCGGAAGCTGCATCTGACGGGAGGAAATCTTGATCTGATCGAGAAGAAATAAGCGTTTACGGATAACCGCAAATCCGCGTGGACCCCGGCGGCAGAGCCCGCGTCCGCCTGGCCGAGGCCAGTGCACCGCGTGCTGGCGCCCCGCACAGGCTGTCCCGTGACTTCCAGAAGAGGAGAGCCCGAGGGGCAGCGAGAGGCTCCCCGCCCACCAGCCCGGAGGGGGCGCTGCCTTCCCCAGGCGGGTCCTCAGCGCTCCGGGGCCACTGTCCCTGCCTGATGCTGCGCCGCGGGGTCCTCTCTGGGAAGCCGCAGCCACCACTCGGGCTGTCCCTGTCTCGTGGCCCCTGCGTCCCCCAAACCCACCTCCTCCTCCACCCACTCCCGCTGCCCCTGGGCCTCAAGAACCAAAATGGCCCGGCCCTGCCGCCCCTTCCTCTGCCCCTGCGTCCCCGAGGCCCACACCCTGCCCTGCTCGCCTGCCCTGTGCGCCCCAGCTCACGTCCCCCTCTCCACTCTCGCTCCGGCCAGCGTCGTGTTCCACGCCGGCGCGTGGCTCCAGGGCGGCCCCTCCCAGAGGCCGAGGGACTTGCTTTGCCAGGAGGGGCAGGCGCCGGGCTGGACGAGGCTGCGCCCCGTGAGGCTGCGGAGCCCGGCCACGCCCCCACACCTGCGTCCCCCGCGTGGCCACAGCGCCCTCGCCGCCTCTGCGGCCGCAGCCTGCGTCTCTGCCGCTCGCCTCCCTCAGCCTCCGCTGGCCCGTCCACCCGACTGGCCTCTTCCTGTCTACCTGTCCAGTGACTGTCTCCCGCCCTCGGCCCGCTTCCAGATCTCTGCCGCATCCTCGGGGGCCCGCGCCCCCTTGCCGGGGTCGGCGACAGCACCCCTGCCCCCTCCACTCTGAGCCAGTTCGCGGCCGCTGCCCTGCGCCTCCGCCGCTCCGCCTTTGTGCCGCCTCCTTTCTTCCTTTTGTGTCTACGGGTTCTCCGAACTGTTTGCACATTGAGAAAAAATGTCCGCCCCGCACATCCGTGGGTCCTCTCCGGCGAGCGGCGGGGCGCGCTCTCGGGCCTGTGGATGCCTGAGGCCTCCATGGCAACCGGGGCGCCGCGCCCCCCAGGCCTCCGCGGAGAAGGGGCTGGAAGGGGAGACGGGGCGCCCCACAGCTCCTGGCTCCTACTGGCCTTCTCGGCGGAAGGCCGGTTGGCATCGGAAACGATCCCACCTCGGTCAGGCGGCGGCACCACTGGCCGGGGCAGCCTGGGCCCCGGGCCGTGTCTGCTCCTTGGAGCCCGGAGGCCCCAGCTGGGCCTCTCCTGGGATGTGCTCCCTTCCTCTTTGGGCCTCAACGCGCCCCAGTTTTCCAGTCACCCACAGAAAGCAGCCTGCGTGCAGCCCACGGCCCGCAGGCCCCGCCCGCCCGGGCTTCTGGACCACGAGACCAGCCCAGCGGTGCCGGAGGGCCCCGGGCTGCCGGACGCAGGCAGCGGCGGGCGGCGGGCAGCAGTGCAGGCGCCGCGTCAACAGCCGACAGCCGGGTGCGCGAGGGGCTGTGTGGCCGAGCCGCGAGGCCCGGCCAGGGCCTCTCCCACGGCCCGGTGGGTGGTCAGCCCCGGCGCGGGCCTCGGCGGGGCCCAGCCTTGCGCCGCCTCGTGCGAGCCGGCGGGGCAGGCTCCCTGCTGACCCGGCGGATGGTTCCAGCAACTGGAGAAAGAAATTCGGTGCCCGCGCGCGGTCTCGGCGGACAGCAGGGAGCAGGCCGGTGGGGCCAGCCACACGGGCTGCCCGGGTGCCACCCCCTAGCCCCAGGCACAGGTGTGCACACTCGCACACGCCTAGGTGCGCACAATCAGCCCGCGGGCCACGCCCCCTGCCCTCCACGGCCACGGACCGAGGCTGCAGCGGGGGACGGCCACGAAGGCCGGCGGACCCCCGAATCTCTGTGCGGGCTCGTCTGTGGCCTCGCACAGGGTGGTCCTCATCCTGAGGCCGGCGCCGCCTCCAGCCCCTCCAGGCCCAGGTGCCCAGTCATGGGCACGCCCCTGGCCGGGCTGCAGACCCTCGTGGTGGAGGGCGCAGCAGCGCCGACGACTTCAGTGCCCACGCAGGCCTGCCTGTGTCTTGGGGATCCCCACCAGCACCCCAACCCCACCGGCCTCCCCCACCCAGCACCTGCCTGGGGAAAAGGCCGATTTCACTGGTGGACGGTGAGATCATAACTGACTTTAAAAGGCCCTAATCTGTAGTATCTTGGTGTGCTGAATGGACATGAATATAATCCTGAAAATTTTTATTAGCTCTCGTTTTAAAGATATTTCATATAATTCATTTTATGTTTCACCATGTCAATTTATCCAGTAGGACTGCAACCACATCCTAAATCAGCCTAGAATGATGTAATATTGCGCCGCATTGCATAATGCCATCATGCACCCATCACCCAGAGTGGATTGTGTCATTTTCTGATGCAACGCAATACGACTGCCAGGCGGCTGCTGAAGTAAGCTGATGTCAGCAGTGCACTATAGAAAGCCCTGGCGGAAAGGTTGAGCACTGAAAATATTTCAGACTTTGTGCGAGACAGTTTCAGCTACTGTTCCATAGAACTGTTATTATTTTATCCATTCAGGCACAATACAGAACAGTCATGCCTCGAAAGTGCGTTCATAGCGTGGACAATTTCTACTCAATTTGTGGGGAAGTGACACTGCCAACCAGAAGAGAAGTATCACTTCTCAAGCGAACAAGGCTTATCATCTTTCCTTCGGATGCAAGGCTGGTGACCAAGACAAGCCTTGGGCCCCGCATGTATGCTGTGCTCCATGGACAACACAGCTTTCACTGTGGTGAAATGGCCGAAGACCATCCATGCCGTCTGCAGTCCCCATGGTGTGGAGAGAGCCAAGCAACCACATCAAAGACTGTTCCTTCTGCTGGGTTCCTCCTCTTTCCGGCGGAATAACGAAGCCAAAGAAGTCGAGAAGAGTCTCCCCAAACATTCTGTCTGCATTGAGGTGACCGGTTCAACAACCTGCTGCAGGGTGATGCGAAACAAGCACGGAATGCTTTTTGCCTAGTGTCTGCAAACTTTCTTGGGAATGTTAGGGCAGAAAACTACAAGGAACTAGTAGAAGACACGCTGATGCAGTATCAGAAACTTGGCTGCAATATGTCTCTAAAGATCCACTTCCTTCATTCCCATCTGGATTTCTTCCCTGAAAACCATGGTATGGTTAGTGATGAACACGGCGAACGTTTTCATCAAGATATCGCATCAATGGAACAAAGATACCAGGAAAAATGGTCCACTACAATGCTGGCTGACTACTGCTGGCCACTCCCCAGAGATGCCCCTGAACAGCTGTGCAAGAGACAAGCGAAGAAATCTAAGCAGCAGTCTATGACCTGATCTTTTACAGGTGTTAACCGTAGGCCTGTTCCTACTAGCATGCATTTCGTGATGTAAACATCCATTTATTGCAGATTACAAAATAACTGGAGCCAAACTTAGAATTTGACTGTCATTTTCGTGTTGAGCACATGCAAATTGACAGGAAATGACTAATTTTATTTCAGTGATAGGATTTTTGTAAAAATTTGTTGACTAGTGTTTTCAATACGCCAGAGACCAACCCAGACAGCCCCGCCCTGTGCCCACAGCTACAAGGACCCCAGGAGCCCCCTCAGAGTGCCCGGGGCAAGCAGAGGCTCACCCCTCACCTGCCCGAGGTCACGTGCCGGGCGAGCGAGGGACCGGCGTCCCCGCCCTCCCGCCGTCAGCAGCCACGACCCACACCTGCGTCTCACGTGCCTGCGCGTGGCGGGGGCGTGCGTCAGGGGCGAGCCTGGGCCGGGAGGCTGAGTGTGTGAGGACGGGCAGAGGCCCCTGCAGCCCCCCACCCCCCTGCCCCTGGCCCCTCCTACAAACGTGCAGCAGGTCATTAAAAGCATGAAAAGCCCCCAGGGCCCCGGGGCCTCCTCTGCCGTCTGCCGGCACAGAGAGAACCCGCTGCATCCTGGCCCACAGCCTCAAGCCCAAGCGGAGAGCCAGGACTGAAGCCCCCACACGGGGGGCTGCGGGGAGGGGTGGCCGGGGCTCCTCGCGGCTGGGCTGCGGCAGGACGGACAGCAGCCTCCTGCGCCCCGAGCCATGTCCCCGCCGGAGGCCTGCCCCACACCCGGTGCTCCCACCCCGCGCCCCCGCCCGGAGGCCCCCGCCCCACACCTCAGGCACTGGGCGCTCCCTGTTAGCAAGAACATGGCGCCCACAGCCCCACGAACCTCGGCTGCCCGCTGGGAGGCCAGGTCGGCCGGAGCCACCCTCGGACAGCCTCTCTGAGTGGTGCCTTTACCGGGATTCGAGCCCCCTGGGCCACCCTGCGGCCTCGGGGTTGAGGCTCAGCTGTCACCGCAGCAGGAATTTGATCCCCGGCCCGGGAGCTTCCCACAGGGCGCAGTGACCCCTCCTGCCTCCCCGCTGCCCCCTCAGCAGTGTGTCTCAGTAGATCTGCCTGTTCTGCCCCCCACTCTGTCTCTGGGGAGCCCTCTCACACCCCAACCTCTGGCCTGCACCCCAGCTCTTGTACGCAAAATAAATTAAAAAATCCTTTAAAAAATTAATTTCGAGGGAGCCCCCCCTGGTGGAGCAGCGGTTGAACGCTGTGCTGGGCAGCTGTGGGCAGCATCACTGCGAGTTCAATGCCCGGCCGGGGAGAATCCCACATGGCGCGGCAGACCCCTCCTGCCTCACCCGCTGCTCCCCTCAGCAGTGTGTTTCTGATCTGCCTGCTCTGCTCCCCACTCTGTCTCTGGTGAACCCTCTCGCTGCCCCACGCCTCTGGCCTGTACCCCAGCTTGTATGTATAAATAAATAAATCTTTAAAAAATAAAAAAAAAAAATAAAAAATTAATTTCGAGAGCCCTCCGGTGGGTGGACTGGCCCCACTTGAAGGCCCTGAGGCACAGAGCGGCCTGGCTTGCCCAGGGTCCATCTGAGCCAAGGCCAGCCTGGCTGGCGGCAGCACCCCCTCCTGGCCGTGAGGGCCTGGCCCCGGGCAGGGAGTGGGGAGACCCCAGGCAGGCGGGCCCAGCCGCGTCTCCCCTGCCTGCGTGTGGAGCAGAAGGCCACAGCGGGCCGTGGCCACGGCGGGCCTGGGTGCAGAGCGGCTGCCCGAGCCTGCACCGTGGGGCAGGTGCTGGCCACCTCCCGCGCACCCACCCCAGGGCCCGGCCTGGGCGCCCTCCTGGGAGCGGCGACTGCGTGAGAAAGGCCGAGTGACGGGCACCGCAGGGGTGAGGGAGACAGAGGCGCGGAGCCTTCAGCCTGCGTCTGCCACAGAAACACCACAGACCCGCCCTGGCGAAGCTCTGCTCTGTCCCGTCTTTGCTCGTTTTTCACCCACCTGCTGCGGGGCCGGGGTGGAGGCACCAGCAGGAGGCCTGGCCCCCCAGGCTGCTCACTGCAGCCACGACTGCCCGAGGCCTCCGGCCGTCTCCGCCACTGGAGCCCGGGGCAGGACGTCGGAGGCCGGGCGGCCGCCTCGTGGACAGCAGGCCCCACTGGAGATCGGTCACTTTCCCCAGCAGCAGCCTCGTCTCCAAACAGGCTGAATAAATGGCGTCACCGCGGCTCGGCCAGGACACCCAGGCACGAGGGGAGCCGTCTCTGCTGCGACCTTGGGCGGCCACCACAGCCAGGCGGGCAGAGGCCCCGCGGGTCACCGAGCGGGCAAGACAGCAACGCGCAGGGGCCCGTGGACGTAGCTGCCCGGAGTCACCCCCAAGGTGGACCCCAGAGGAAGCTGAGAGGCCCCTCGCTCGTCGGGCCCCCCAGCCATCTCCTGGCCCCGGTGGACAGGACAGTACTCGCCCGGCGGGGCTGGCTGTGAGGGGCTGCAGGGAGGGAGGGCAGTGCCCAGGGCTGGCCGAGCACGTGGACAGTGCCCATTCATCGAACCGTGCGCTTGGCCTTGACTTGGAAGCAGGGAATTTACTGAGGTAAGGTGCTGTCCCCGAGGAGGTGACCCCCGCCAGTGGAAGTGGCCTCTTTGTGAAAGGGGAGCCCCGGGGTACAGCAGAGCCTAGGGGAGCACATGCAGAGACCTGGGGGTGCACGAGCAAGGAACCCCAGGACTGACGAGCAGAGGTTGGAAGTAGAACCAGGGAAGCCAAGCCGGCTCGCGAGGCCGCTTCTGGCTGCCGCAGCAGATGGGAAGTCGCGTTTGTGCAGCCCCCGCCCTGGGCCTGGCCGCCCCGAAAACCCACAGCGGGTGCTCAGGAAGGGCCGGAGCCGCACGCTGCTGGAGCGAGGAATAAGACGCGGGCTTAAAAGGGAGGGGGACGCGGCCGGGGGTGAGCGGGAGGCCCGGGGACTCTTCGGGGCCGCTGGCCACTGGCCGCCCTGCTTCTTCTCCCTCCCCTTCCCTGGGGCTTGAAGCCCCCCATGGACGGGTAGTGGGTCTCAGGAACAGAGTGCGGGGCTGGCCCACAGCGGAAGGCGGCCAGAGGGCACCCGCGCAGAATGGACACTGCTGACCCTGCAGGCCTGCCCGGTGCCCCCCCCAGGTCCTCCCTTGGGGATGGCCCAGCCCCCCTCCAGGCCGGCAGCAGCCCCAGCGAGTTTCTGGCTGAGGCAGAGGGGCCTGACCCCTTTCTCACCTGCTCCAGTGACCTTTAGGGGATTCTGCATCTTTAGGGGGTTCTGGGGGCAGTTTAAGCCTCCAACCTCGGAGCAGAGCTCCCAGCTCCCCGCTCCAGCTCCCTCCTGCCTCCCTCCCGCCCCCCCCTCCCTCATACCCAGATGCAGTTTTCTGTGATTCTGGGTGAATTTTCCAGGCCTGCTGGAGCCGCTTCTGCTCCACCCGCCAGCCAGCGGAGCCCAGAGACCCACATTCTCAAGGGCCCGGAGCCAGGCTCAGAGAGGGAGACCTGGGATGCCAGTGTACAGTTGGAGCTCAGCAAATAATTAATAGTAATGAAAATTGACATTGTAAAAATTAAAGTGAGAGGGCTGATAGAAAGGAATTGGTCTGGTTGTCAGACCGCGGGCCTAAAGGGAAACAGACCGCTTTGGAGAATCTTTTAATTAATTTCCGAGTTTCCCTGTTTCTTCCCTGCCAGATGAGCCGCGCCCTGACCATCAGCCCCTCTGCAGGAGCTGCCGCGGCGCTCACGGTGGGGTGGCCGTCCGGAGCCTGGGACTCCCGCCCCCAGCAAGGCGGCGCTAGGTGGGGTGCTGCAGCCCCAAGAGGGGTTCACTTGGGAAATGCACTTTTGCTGCCTCGGAATAAGCCGGGGTCTGCCTCATTCATAGCTAAAATAAAAATGGATCTCCCCGCTCCGACCAAGTCCAGCCACTGAGCTGCAGCATTAACTTGTATTCTAACAAGATTAAAATATATTTGTCCGGGGGATTAGCATACTTAAGTCCCCTTTTGCCTTTTTAGCGGTGGCAGGGCTCTTTGATCTGCCTTTCGTGGCAGAGAAGGGCCTGGGCCCAGCTCTCCGACTGCCAAGTGTGAAATCGGTCTGATGTCATCCTCATTCTTCATCTTTTACATCTTTCACCAGTTTAATTATATTTCCGCCACAAAGCTCTGGCGTCTCATTGCATATTCAAGTTTGACTAGGAAGCATTTAAAAAAGGTGCGGAGGGGGCTGCAGATCGCGGGGAGCAAAGGCCGCGGCCCCTCCAGATGCTGGGGCCCGCGTGGAAGTGCGTCCACGGCCGCCGTGTGGTCCTCCTTCCATCCGCCGGAGCCGTCCACCCCGGGCGTGGGGCTGGGGTTCCGGCTGTTTGCGGCCCCTCTGCTCTGAAGGCCGGGCTGGTCTCCTTCTCCCTGCCAGGGCATGGTCAGGAGGGCGCCCCACCCAGGCAATGTCCACTCAGAGTAAATTCCAGGGTTCGCCAGTGCCCAAAGGGATGCACCCAGATGACCTCTGGCCACCTAAGGAGAAGCCCACAGTCCAGCTCTCCACCAGCCCCATTCAGCCCTCCCAGCACAGGGCAGGGCTGAGGCTCAGGAAGGCCTGGGGGGGCAGGGGACAGGGGGGGCGGAGGGGCAGGCCTGGCAGCCCAGGTACCCCCTGGGAGCGCCCTGGCGTCCAGACAGGAAGCCGCTGCCTGCAGGGGTCTCGGGCTAGACCCCGCCCGGCTGGGCCCCAGGCTCCATTCACACCACTGAAGGGTCCCAGAGACAGGGACACAGGCCGGGGGCTCTGCGGGGATGGTGGCGTCACTTCCACATACAGGCGGCACAGAATGAAAATGCAGATGGCCTCTTCACAGGCAGGAGCAGGTCAGCACTGGGAAACGCTCTCCTCCGGCAGGCCCCTTTGTCTGGGATTTTCCAGCATTTTCCACTCTCTGGTGCCAGTGGGCGCAGGTAGCTGCCGGGGGTGGCCAAGGGGTGCCCCCTCTCGGCCTTCGGGCCAGGGAGGGGCTGGCCCTGGGGGTCTTTTCCAAGGTCCAGGCTGACACCATTTTTATTTTGAGTCTTCACTCCTGTAAAAATTGGAGGTTAACAACACATTGCTTCTTAAATTGAATGATATAATTATAAAATTATCTCCACATAATTAACTCAGGATTATGTTTCATTCTATTTGGCATGTAATCAGAGCCTGTTATGCTTTTAGCTATAGGAACAGCAATTAATTTAAAAGGGCTACTTAGACCCTTGCTAGTTAGACAAAGCAGCTCGTCATAACATCAGGGCCACCCCTCGTTCTGGAGGGAGGGGCTGAGGGCTGGGGTGGGCCGGGGTGGCTGTGTAGAGTGTCGGGGACCCCTGTGCCCCCCCGCGGCCAGCCTGCTGTCCAGCTGGCACCCTGGCCATCGAGAGGTGGAACTCCCTGCCCCCCTGGCCGCCAGCAGCCGGGACAGGCACTGGAGCGGCGAGTGAAGTTTTTGGGCTTGCACAGAAATGCTGCTGCTTTGAGGTCAAGAAGAGCCTGGCGGGGCCAGGGGGCCTGTGCTGGCCTCGGCCCCAGTGAGCCAGGCAGGCGGCGCCTCTGAGGCCAGGGTCCCCAGCGCGGAGCTGCCCTCCCGGGGCATGCCTGCCCGGGTGTCCTCTCCTGCCCCCCTGCTGTCCGCTCAGCCCTGCGCGCCTCCCCACTATCTCCTCTCTCTTTCTCGACCTGGTGGCCGCCCTGGGCCTAGACGCAGGGGGCTGTAGTCTCCAGCGGGCAGGCCTGGCCAGCAGGCGCCACCTCCCTCGCAGCCATCTGCAGAGTGGCTCCAGCCCCTGCTGCCCACGCCCTCTTCAGGGCCTGGGCCCGTTGGCAAAACCCCGGCCGGAGGCCTGGGGTGATGTCCCAGCAGCTGAGGGGCCGCCCCAAGACCTCCCGCCACTGGGTGTGCAGCCCAGGTGTGGGGGGGGCCGGCACTGGGAGCCAGCCTTGGGGCCGCCCAACCAGCGGGTGTCGGCAAACCTTGAGCCCGTTTTGCTCCAGATGTTTGGGCAGCAGAAGCACACCTGCCACTTAGGTGAGCCTCTGAGTCAGCGCGGGGCTGGCAGCTCCGAGCCGCAGGCCCAGCCTGGCAGGTGCTCGCACAGGCGGGCTCTGCCAGGCCCTGCTGGGGGTATCGGGGCCAAGGAAGTGCCAGCTTGCCAGGTCCCCATTTTGTTGATGGGGCGGGGGAGTAAAGCCATCAAACACATCAGGACGAAGTTTGGGGCGCCAAGGAAAACTCAGAGGCAGGGCCCAGCCTCAGGGCCAGGGGGCCCTGGCGAAGTTGGGGGGCCGCGGCTGGGAGGGGCAGCAGACACAGAAGCAGGGCAGCAAATCCTTGCCGCGCTTGGCAGCTGCAACTTGTGATTACCCATCCAAAGAGGGAAGAAAAGGCCGGGAAGAAAGGGAAGTGAGCGAGGGTAGCGGCTGGGGGAAGGAGGAGGGCAACCGGCAGAGCTGACAGTCCCCTCCCAGACAAAGGACTTGGCGGGAGGAGAGAACCCCAATGCGCGGCTGAAAGCGGCCCCTTCCGCAGGCCGGAGCGCTCAGCCCGCGCCGCCAAGTTTCACATCCCGACAGATGGGGCCGAGCACAGCCCACGATTTCCCGCAGAGGGTCCTGCACAGGGCGCTCCGGCGCGCGCGGAGGTGCCTGGGCCTTCCGCCGCCTTCCAGCCCCTCCCTGCGGAAAGCGCTCGCCCACTGCGCCCCAGCTCCTTGCTCGCCCAGGTCCGGGAGACTGGGGTAGGGGCCCTGGGGCCTCTCTGCACGCCTGCCAGGCTGTGGGGGTGAAAAGGCGGCCTGGGAGGCAGATCTCGGCTACTCTTTGTTTCTGCTCGGCCCAGCCCGGGGCTCAGGCCTGGGAGGGGGAGGAGAGGCGGGACCACTGGTGGGGCCAGTCTGGACCCCAAGGTCCCCCTTCCCAGAAAACTGGAGGGACCGAGGCCGCCAGGAAAGCCCCCCACCCGGAGTTGTTGTCCAGAGCCTGGGCCGGGGGCTGCGAGGGCAGCTGGGCTGGGCCCCACGCGTTCCCCGGGACTGTGGAGCTGCGCCCCATACGCCCCCGCAGTCCCTCTAAGGAGAAGCAGCAGCGCTGAGCTGGCCGCCCCTCCCCCGCGCTCCAGGCGAACTGCGACAACTGCGGTGGCAGCTCCCTGTGGGCCGGACTAGCCCCCTCCCAGTCAGTAGCTGCCCCTCTCGTGAGGGTTAGCACATTTCAGGCGACTGCAAGGATGGCCTCTCATTTTCAGTGGACGGGCAGTATTCGCCAACAGAGGTGTTCGCGGTCACTAATAACAGCGTGAGGCCTCCCTGCCCTCGCTGCAGGGGTGCATCTGCGCGCGGCCCCAGGCCTGAGGGGCCCCAGGGTCCAGGGACTGCGCGCCCTGTCTGCCGCCCAGGGCCCCTCTCCACGCCGTCCCTGAAAGCCTAGTGAAGGCCCCGCCCTCGGCAGATGGGCTGGAGGGGCGCATAAAAGGGATCCCCGCACGAGGTGGGCGCGGGGCTGCGGGCACGTGAGTGCGGGCGTCGGGTGCAGTGGGGAGAGGGGTCTCTGCTGAGGCCGGGGCCGGCCTGGTGGGCGCCGTTGTCTGGCACCGGATCACCAGCGCTCGTTGCGCGCCGCAGCCGGCTCGGCAGGCTGCTGCTTTCGCGGCTTTCGGCGGAGCCGGGATCCGGGACCCTTTTGGGAGTGCAGCTCGGCTCCGCTCTGCGTCTGGACCTGGGAGGCGGGATTTAACCGGCAGAAGACAGGACCCTGGCAGCCCAGGGGCGCGAGGGCTGGGGGGGGCCTCAGCTGCAGCAGCAGGTTTGCACCTCCCGGATCTGGGCGCGAGTGGGGCACGGGGCTGACCTGTGCCAAGCAGCCTAGCAGCCCACGGGTAGGCCCTTTTCACTCAAAGAAAAGGCGAAAAATCTGGAGCCCTTTGGCTGACCAGTGGTGCGGCTCCCTCCTGGCCCCCCCCAAGAAGCTAGGGCCAGCACCACCCCAGGACCTCCACCCTGGCAGAGCCAGGACGGCCCCGCCCACCTGGCTCCTCCGCAGCAGGAGGAGGTGCTCTGAGTACCTGCCGGCCTCTCCCAGCGCCCTGGCAGAAGCGCTGTTTGGGCAGGCCTGGGGGCGGCAGCCATCCCCCCACAAGGACCCCCAACCTGGCGATGGAGGCTGTGGACACGGCTCCCCCTCCACTCAGAGGGGCTAGCTCAGGGCTGGGGGGAGGGTCGCCCGGTTAGCTGCAAGGAGCAGGACTTCTGTAAACACTGTCCACTGATCAGGCCTTGCAAGCCGGGACCGGAGGCTGGAGCGGGGCAGGAGGGAGCAGGCCTGCGAGAGGAAAAGCACCTTCCCTGCAGGCCGGCTCTGGTCTGCCCCAGCCAGGGTGAGCTGGGCTGGCCGGCCAGCAGAGGCTGGGGGAGAACAGGCTCAGATTGAGGACTGCCAAATAGAAAAAAAGTAGTAAACAGCAGAGAAAAATTGGAATCTCAGGTTTTGAGGGTCTGGGACTTATCCAGTCCAACCCCCACCAGAGACAAAAACCAAAAAAGCAAATGCTCTCCTCTCCTGGAGAGCACCCACTTGCATGCCCCCGCGACGGGGAGCTCACCACTTCACAGACGGCACATGGCCTCTTGCGGGCCTTGTGATTCGCCAACAAATCAGAGAGGAGAAGTCCCATCTGTTTAAAAATACAAAACGAGACCAGAGGCCAGCCAGCTGCAGACACCGAGCCCCAGTTTTTGTTTTGTTGAATCTTTGGCCCCTCAGAACTCTGGGGAGGGGGCCGTAGGGAACGAGGGAACTGCCAGTCACACCCCCTGGCATCCCCAGGCTGGCAGCAGGGACTCCAGAGCAAAGTCACTCTCGCCGCCTGCAGACAGACAGCCCGCAGGGAGGCCCAGTGTGGGGGAGGGGAGAAGGCCGTGTGGAAATGAAAACCCCTAAAAGTGGGACTTTCCAAGACTCTTTTACTGAGAGAGACATTTTTTGAAGCCAAGAAAGCTTGGAAATACAGCAGGTGGGCCGCAGGGCATGGGGCAGATCCCCAAAGGGGGCTCTGGGACCCAGGCGTGGCAGCCTGGGACACCCCCCCCCAAGAGGAGGCACTGGCCCGAGACCTCCCGGAAGCTCAAGGCCTCTGTCCCTCAGTCCTACCCGCTGTGAGCCCCTGGGGCCCTCAGGGTTTGAAAACATTGGCACTGTATTGGGGGGCACTTTCCTGGGTGAGTGTACGTGTGCCTGACACCAGCTTATTCTGCACCCACATGTGAGCCACCGCGGCCAAGTCCTCACTATTTAAAAGCTGCAGGTTCCCTCTCACTGCAAAAGTGGGAGAGGGCACCCCTGCTCCGAGCACCCCCCAGGGCAATTCCAAACAGTCATTCCACCTCGGACATCCGATATTTTACAATAAAGCGAATATTTTTTATTTATGGTAATTTTCAAGGATTTAAACACACGAAAATGCAGGGGAATGTTCACAATTTGATAACCACGTCTGTAAATAGAAACATTCATTTCTCATAAGATTATAAATATTTGATACTGGAACTGTAAAATGCACGTGTTTTATAAACTGAAAATAAAAATTAAAAAATTAAGAAAACAAAAGCCTTCGTTTCCCGCTAAAAAGGCATGTCATTTCATCGAGGTTCCTAAGCAGCAGACGGTTATTCACAGGATTTTAAATTACAACTTTTGTTTTTATAGTTTCCTTTTTAAAAAAGGTCTGCACTCATCTGTACAAAGGGAAACTTAGCACGGTGAAATAAAGAGGTTTAAGGCAAAGAGAGTTCTCCCTCCGTCGCGGGGCGCCCACTCCTGGCTCGGCAGCCCCCCAGGAGTCCCCCACCACCGGATGTGAGCCTTCCCAACACGAGACAGGACAGAGGACAGCGTGGGCTTATATATAGATAATGTGCTTGTTTATATATATATGTACTTGGTGGGGATATAGCGAGGATATTTAATTTACACTGTACCACACCTTCAAAAAATAAAATGTATATTTAAAAAAACGAAAGACAAAAAGGATGGGAAATGATTATTTACACGTTTTCTTCCTTCCTCTGGATCCTGGAGGATTCTGAGTTCCTTTAGCGTCCAGGCGGCCACAAGCCCCGGAGCTGCGGGCCGGTGTGTGAGCTGCACCTTCACCTCTGAGGAACGGAAGAAGCTCTCTGAGCAGAAGAGGCCACTTGAAAAAAAAAAAGGAAGGAAAGGAAAGGAGGGGGCAGTGGCAGCTTCCTCTCAGGAGCCCCCAGGAGCCGCAGGAGACTCCCGCCTGGAAGGCTAAGGGACCCCCCCATCAGGGCCTTGGGCCACCAGCCAGACCGGAAGCAGCTGGGTGGCAGGGAAGCTGCAGGGGCAGCGGGCTGCCGGGCAGTGACCAGTGACCAGGCACGGCCGGGCTCGGCCAGCAGAGGAGGGAGAGGAGGCAGGAGGCCGCGAGCTGGGCGGGAGAGGCAGGTCCGTCTCCCGCGGCCACTCTGCCCTGCGCCCGCTGCCCGCCCTGCTGCCCGCCCTGCTGCCCCGCGGTCTCACCAGACCCACACACACAAAGTGGCGGAACTCACAGACCAAGTAGGAGCTATTTATTCGGTTCACAGTCGTGTGAAATGCAGCAATAAAAATCTTTGGACTTCAGCAAGTTGTTTTAATTTTTTCTTCTTTTGAAATAAAAAAAAAGTGTCCGATGTCCCGTAATGGAGATTAGGGGATCAAAAAAGATGAAGCCCTAAGCAGCCCCTTTTGCAAAAAAAAAAATCTTAAAATGAGCATGACTCGTACACACAACAAAACCCAAAAAGATCCTGTGGGCACCTGGGGCCTCGCCGAGGGGAGCTCAGGGCGCTCCCGGGCGCAGCGCCTACTCGCTGTCCGACTTGCCCTCCTTGGCCGTGGTGGAGTGGTTGTACAGGCCCTGCGCCATGAGGTGCACGGCCAGCGTGTTCTTGCTGCCCGTGGCCTTCTTGATCTTGGCGCGCTTGTTCTGGAACCAGATCTTGATCTGGGACTCGTTGAGGCCGAGCTCCTGGGCCAGGCTCTGGCGCCGCTGCTCTGTCAGGTACCTGTTGGTCTGGAACTCGGCCTTGAGCCTCTGCAGCTGCTCCGCAGTGAAGGCCGTGCGCGGCCGCTTGTCCTCCTTGTTGGGGTTCTTCTTCTTTGGTTTGCGAGACCTGGGACCTGGGAGGGCGGGGACAGAGGGGACACAGGTTACGGCCGGGCTCCGGGCAGCCTCCTGGCTCCGGAGGGCCTCGGAGGGCAGGGCAGGCTGGGCCTGCCAGGCCTCTGGGCGGCCCTGGGCGGGCTGGGGCCAGTCCAAGGGGGATTCGGGAGCCAGGGGGTGAGTGGGGAGCAGCTCGGCGCAGAGGCCCCAGGAGCCAGGGCTCAAAGGCAAACTTCTGGGCCCACTGTGCAGAGCCCTCCTGAGCGGGGAGCCTGGGGGAATGGTGTGGGGAGAGGGGCGTGGAGGGAAGGTTGGAGGGGCAGGGAAGGCAGGGGGCAGGGCGGGGGAGACCAGACCCCCACAGGGGACACCCCACAGGGTGCGGAGGCCCGTGGGGCAGGCGGTCAGAGGACTGGCAGGGCCCAGAGGGCGACTTCCCCTTCCAGCCTTGGGTCCAAGTTCATTGTTCCTTTCAGGAAACTGGACACTCTGGGGGTGCGGGGGAGCACTGGGCCACTGTCAGGTCTCTTTGGGCAGGGTCTCCCTGGGAGTGCTGACCACAGCTGCCCGCCCTGGCCGGCTGGGGCAGCCTCCCTGGAGGCCTGGGCCCGGCTAGCCTTGGACAGAGCTCCCCCCAGGTCCTCCCAAGGCACACCTGCCCCCACCCGAGGTCAAGCTCCCTACCCACGGCCTCCCCCAGCGCCTGGCCCCTCCGAGGGTGGGAGAGGGGCGTGCGCTCCTCAGGCGGCAAGCCGAGCCAGCGGTGGAGGGAAGGAGGCCTCCGCCTCAGTCCCGGGTCTGCTCAGCCCCTCCAGGGCAGGGGAGAGAGGAGGCCTCTGTGGCGGCAGAGTCGGGACTGCCTGGGTGCCGGCTGGGGCTGTGGGAACTGACTTGGGGGGCATCTGTCCCAGCTTCCTCCAGCGCCCACAGTGGGAGGCCGGGGAGCCCCCAGCCCCTCCCTCCCCAGGCCCCTCCGCCCTGCAGAGCCAGTCCAGGAAGGGTGGAAGGCAGTGAGCGCGAAGGCCCACCTCAGAGCTGTCTCTGAAGCAGGGAGCCCAGAGCTCGCAGGGTGGTGCAAACTCCAGAGAAGGGCTCCAGGCCCTGCGGAAACTCAGCTTCAGAAGAGAGCAGCCCGCGCTCACCCCGCGCTCACCCGCTCCCTCTCAGCTCCCTCCACCACGCTCAGCCGCTCCTCAGCGCAGGAGCTGGCTCTGGGGTGCCGATTCTGGGAGGGCTTGGAGAGGTAAGGAGAGGCCTCCAGAGGCCCGACAGAGAGACCAGCCTCTGGGCCCTCCCGTGCGGCTCTCAGCGCCTTTCTCTCCTCTCGGCCCCCCTGCCCCCCCAAACTCCCAGGTCATGGGCCGCTGTTCAGACACACACACCAACCAGTCCTCAAAAAGACATCCACCTATCGTACGGAAAGAAAATCTCCCTAAAATCAGAATTTTTAGTTCCCTTTCTTTCTCGATTTTTCTTTCAAACTGCACAGACACTCGGGACCCCAGGAAACAGCCAAACCTCGGCAAAAGAGCCACACGCTGCTTTCTTCTCGAGCCCAGGAGACCCAAACGCTCTTACCGGGATTTTTTAATATCCGGGAAGCCCAGGGCTGGGGCAGGCCAGGCCGCTGCTCCAGCACTGGGGCTGCCCAGACCCCCACACACAAAGCCGCCGGCTCCTGCCTGGCCCCATTGTGAGCCTCTATGTTAATTAAATATTAACAAAGGAGGAGGCAGAACAATGGAGCAAATTTCAAATCTAGCTGGAGAAATTTGGGTTTCATCAGAGATACGCATATTTCTGCAGGAAGCAGGCGAAGGGCGCTGTCCCACTGGGATCCGAGTAGCGGACACCCGAAAACAGTTGAGGTTTGGGGGGCAGGGTGTCCTGAGTCTGCTGCCAGCTGGGGGCAAATGGAGTCGCTCCTAATGGCGGGTCCGGCCACAGACCTGCATCTGACAGGCCGGTGGTTTCTGCAAGGACGGGACCAGCTTTAAAAGCCCCGCATCTGGGGAATGCACCCAGGGGCCTGCACCTCCAGGGCTCCCCCTGAGCCTCCTCTGCCCTGGGCTCCTGGTCCACCCCAGCAGCCCCAGGAAACCTCTGGGAGAAGGTCCTTTCAATTTGGGGTTCGCAGGCCTCCCGCCTCCGCGCCAGCGGAGTGCAAGCTGGGCGCTGGGCCGGCCCGCAGACCAGTGGACCGCAGGCCGAAGGGGACCTGGGTCTGCGCCTGCTCTTGGACGCCCCACCCTCCTGGCCAGGTGCACGAGAGCTGTCAGCCACACGCCTGCTCCCTCTGGGGTGACCGGGTGGCGGGGTCTAGAGCTGGGGGCCGGGTGGGTGCCTCCGGCTGGACTGGGGTGGACTCCAGAGGGGTGAGAGTGCCCGGTTCTGCCTCTCAGCTCCGAGATCCCACCGCTAAACTCTTGACTGGCAGGAGGGGGGCTAAGGACTTTGAGGAGAGGCCCCAAAAGCAAGAGAGAGGGGCGGTCCTGCGCCTCTGCAGCTCTGAGAAGTCTGCACTCCGCAGCCCTCGCAGCCGCCCGCCGCTCCCTCCCGCGGGCCGAGCCAGGCCGGCTGCAGGCACAGCCGGTCGCTCTGCGAGCGCCTTTGTGTGCGTCGGGGGTGCCCCGTGTCTTCTCGCCCCGCAGCCCCGGGACGCCCGCGGGCTCACCTGAAGAAGGCCGGTCGGAGTAGCGCGTGCAGTACACCCAGGCCGGCCAGAGCATGGGCTGCGCGCCCAGGGTGGCGCTGGCCTGCGAGCTGTCCGAGTCCGAGCTCACCGAGAGGTCGCCGCCGCCCAGGCCGCGGGCCTTGAGCGCCCCGTCCAGGGGACCCCCGGCGTCGCCGCCTTTCTTGGAGCCGCCGTGCAGCGAGAGCGCCTTGGAGCCGCCTTCCCCGTCCCCGGGAGAGTCAGCGCCGCTGACGGGCAGCGGCCCGCCGGCACCCTGCGCGCAGGGCGCGCTCGGCCGGGACTCCCGGCCGGTGCCCAGGAGCTGCTCCGCGCCGCCGGCGCCGCCGCCTCCCTCCGCGCCGCCCGCGCCGGCTTCGCCGCCGCCTCTGCCTCCTCCGGCGCCGGCACAGCACGTCCCCGCGTCCTTCCGCCGGCCGAACTCCGGCCGCAGGATGTTGTCGATGAAGAAGTTGGTGATGCGGTGCGGGTGCTGGTGGTTGCCCGGGGCCTGCAGGACCGCGGGCAGCATCAGCGCTCGCCGGCGGCCGGTGTCCGCGTCGCCCGGGCTGCCGCCGCCGGGGCTGGAGTCCGGCTGCCGCTGCCCCTCCGCCGCCGCCGCCGCCTCGCCGGGCTGGGGGTCGTTCTCCTCCATGCCGCTCACCGCGAACCCCAAACTGGCTCTCGGCGGACCCGCTTGATCAGCCCTCGGCCAGCCCGAGGCGCAAGCGGAGACCCCCGCGGCCGGCCCGCGTCCCTGCCCCGCCGCGTCTCCCGAGGCTGCGCGCGGCGGCCGCCGCCAGGGCTGGGGTCCTGCGAGTCGCCGGCCGCGCTCGGAGCGGAGCCACGTTCGAATCGACGAGTCGAGTCCGGGCAGACCGGGTCGCCCCGCGCTCAGACGCCGGCGGGTCGGGTCGCTGCGCGGGCTAGACGGCCGCTACGGGCCGGCGGGGGCCGGGGGCGCCGCCGGGGCTCCGCGCTCCGCTCCGCGTCCCGCTGCCTCGGGCTCCGGCGCTGCCGCCGCGGCCGCCCGGGGCTGCAGCCGCGCGCATGCAGCCAGCGCTCCTCCGCGCTCGCGCCCGCCCGGGCCCGCTCGGGTCGCCGCCGCCGCCGCCCGGCCGCCGCCGCCTGCGCGCCCGGCCGGCCCTCGAGGGTGCGGGGCGCGAGCGGTCAGCGCGCCCGCCGCCGCCAGCACGCACATGGAGGCCCGCGGGCCCGCGCTGCGCTCGGCCGGCCTCGGGGCCCCCTCCGCGCGGCCGCCGCCCCGCTGCGGGCCGGGGCGCCCCACCGGCGTGCGGCCGCGCCCCCGCCGAACCCCGCCGGGCTCCGCGGCCCGAGGCGCATGGGTGAGCGGCGGGCGGCGCGGGCCGGGCCGGGCCGGGCTGGGCCCCCGCGCTCCCTCGCCGTCTGCGCTTCCTCGCCGCTGGGCCCCGGCGCGGGCTCGGGCGATTTCCAGGCCACTCGGCGCAACCTGAGACACTTTCACTCTGGATTTTTGTTCTTATTTTTAACAGAGCCCCCTCGAGTGACGTCGCGGGCCGGTCTCCTGGACACGTGCCTCGGGCCAATGGCCGGGGCGCCGCGCGCCCACGTGACGCGCCGCCGCCGCGCGGTGACAGGAGCCGCCCGCGCCCCTCCCCCGCCGCCGCCGCCCCTCCCCCCCTTAAAGCGGCCGCCTCCTCGCGCTCGGGAGGGAGCCCCAGCCCCGCAGCGCCGCGGCCCGTCCCCCGCGCTCGTGCGCGCTCGCCCCGTGGCTTCCCGCGTGGGCCGGCGAGGGGCCGCCGCGCCAGCTGCGCCCGGCCACCCCGGGGTGCGCGTGCGGCCGGCGCTGGAGACTGCTATTTTTAACATTTCCATATTGTTGACCGTGGGGAGAATCCCACAATTCCTTGCACAAAATGCATAAATAATATTAAATGAGCGACGAGATACAAAAGGACTCCCGTGTCCGCTCTCCGCGCCGGCGGAGAGGGACGTGTCACTTACGTCTGACTTTGGTAACCCGGCAGGCGTCCGCCTTAACGCAGCGCCGGCGCGCAGGACCCCTCTCGCGCAGACACGGCTGTAAGTGTGCGTGCGTGTGCGTGTGCGTGTGCGTGTGCAGGGAGGCGCGTGCAGACAGCAGAAGCCGACCCAGCCTCTGCACACCGCACATCCATCCGAAAGAGCGCGGAAAGAGGATCTGGGGCTCCGTGTGGGAAAAAAATAAAGGCGCACAGGCCCATCGCGGAGTCTTCTGTTCTGGAAAGGAGAGGGGGTGCGGGGGCCAGACCTTCAAAACCTTGGGGAGAGAAAGCACCCCAAACCTGCTGTGCCCCCCAAAGCCTCCCCCAGTCGTGCCCCCCTCTGCCCCAAGGGAGGGCTGACAGGCCACCCCATCACTTCTTTGTCTTAAAATTCTTTAGTTTCACAGGAGAGCAGGGCCCATTTGAAAAGAGAATTAGGCATCAAAAGGTGGGGTGGGGGCCCCAATTTGTCGCTCCCTTCCCTCCTTCCCTCGCCCCTTCTGCACTTCCTCTCAGCTGCTGGGGGGGGTCCCACTTGAACTTCTGCTCCGCCTCCCCTGAGCCCTCAGGTTCCTTCCTGTGGCCTCTCCTCTCCCAGAGGCCACAGCCGCCAGCACCGGCCTGCCCAGGGCGCCTGTCCATCATCTAAAATGCATTTTTATGGAAATGTGTGAACTTTGAGAAACATCCAAAAGGGCAACTCAGGGCACAGAGCTTCAACACAAAAGGCCCCTGGTGGACAGCGCGGGGAGCCCTGCGCCCCAAGGCTGAGCCTGCAGTGGAGTGGGCTCCAGGCCCCTGTGGCCGTGGGCCAGGTGTGGACTGGCGGCTGCGCTGGCCACTGGGGGCTCGGAGGGGCCACCCCAGCCTGGGCTAGCACCTCCCTCCCCCTCTGAGGGCCCGCTCACCCCTGCTCAGTGAAGGGGGGGCTGCTCCAGGGACAGGAACCTGAGGGGGGTGGGGGGGCGCTGGGCTGGGTCACTGGCCACCAGAGGCGGCAGGACAGGTGCTGGGCTGGCACGGGCTCGGGAGGCTGGGAGGTCAGCCGTCCACCCTCTGTGAGTCTCAGGCCGACGGAAACCCGCTCCACACTTGGGGCAACTCACATCTCTCTTCCTGCTCCCCTCCACTGCCCCCAATTGGAGGGGCCTTGACACAGGATCTGGCTGGGCACTCCCCTGCCCGGGGTCCTCCGGGGCCTGAGAAATGAAGCCCACAGGCTGCCTGCCCCTGGGGAGAAGGGCCCGTGAGGGTTTGTGGGAACACCCTGTTGACACAAGTTTGGGATTTGGGAGGGAAACTGGCTGCAATGCTCAGAGCCCTGGTCTCACCAGCCCCGCTGTGTCCCCACACCGCTGACCACTGACCGCTGACCGGTGGCTGAGCATGAAGGGAGCGACTGGGGGCACAGGGAGTGACGCCATGTCGGGCTGAAGGGACCAGGCTCACTTCTCCAGGTGTCACATGAAACCCCCAGGCTGGTTCCCGGAGAAGCACTTTCCAATTTCTGGGGGAGCTTTGCCTCTGGCTGTGGAGGTATTAAAAGGGGGGACCTCGCCTGCCTTCTTTCCTGATGTGCGGGCCCAGCTGACCTCAGCAACGGGGGTCCGACCAAAGCCCAAAGCGGCCTTCTCCCAGTAAACCCGGTGCTTTGTGGGCAGAAGCCCAGGACCGGGGCACCAGGAGGCTGCCTGGACAGGGGGAGGGCCCAGGGGCATTCCTGGGTTATGGGCCTGGAGCCCGGGCAAGAGGAGGAGGGGGAGGGGACAACGGGCACAATTAGAGGAGGGTGCCAAGACCCCAAAACCCAGCCCACACAAGAACATGGTTCCAGGGAAGGGCCCCTAGAGCCTGGCACCTTCCAAAGTGGTCGCGAGGAGGGTGGGGGTCCGGGCGAGGCTGCAGGAAGTTGCTTTGCTGATGGAATCCTGTGCTGCGAACAGGAGCCAGGAAGCTGCTCCGGAGAGCGGCCGCCACGCGCAGGGCCAGCCCCCCACCCCCCAGCCTGATCTGCGCCCCGCCCGGCTGTGCTTTCGGGGCGCTTGGAGCTGCACGTCCAAGGCTCTACCCGTGCCGAGATGCCCGCGGCCGCCGTTCCCCGCCTGGCGCGGTAAGAGCCGCTCGGCGTTCCCGCCGCCCGCGCTGCCCCAAGCCGGCTGCTCTGCGGACCCCGCGCCGGCACCGCGGCTTCAGAGCGGCAAGCGCCGGGCGCAGCCGCCCCTCCGCGCCCGGACCGAGCGAGCCCGCGACCACCCGCTTCCGCAGAACCGGCCTCCGCTCGCACAAAGAGGGGCTGGCGAGGGCCTGGAGGCGCGTGCGGACCCGCGGGTTTCCGGTGTCCACGCCGGCCTTGCCGCTGAGCCTGGCCTGCCCGCCGCGCAGAGCCGGCCTCGAAGGCGCTGGGCCGCGGCTCCAGCCTCCCGTTTGTTCTTAAAACGAGGCTGCAGGAGGGTGACTTCCGCGCTGTCCCTGGCGGGCGGGGGCCACGGGCAGGAGACAGGCCAGGTGAGCCGCATCGCTGGTGGGACTCCCCCCTCTTGGGGGGCAGACACCCAAGGTAGCCTCCACCCCAATAAAATCAAGGCGGGGGCTCCACCTCTGACCGGGTCTGAGTCCAGCACAGCCAGGGAGTTGGGGTGCAGCGGGGAGAAGCTGGATGGGAAAACCCCCTCGACTCTGGGTGTACAGCCTGGACCCACCAGCAGACAAAGGCCGAAATGACCGCCTGGGAGCAGGGGTGGCAAGGGCGGCGAGAGGGAGGCTGTCTGGGCTCACCTCCCAGAGGCCCCGTCTGAGCTGCCCGCCTCCTAGTAGCGGGGAGCAGGTGGGAGCTGGGGCTGGGGTTAGGGGCCACACTTAGGTAGGTAGCCCCGGAAGGGAAGGGTTAGGCACAGCTACAGCGGCTGGACCTGGCCTGAGGCTCCTGGGTGTGGCCCCAGACATGCAGCTCTCTCTGCCCCAGGCCCTGGCCCAGCTCCCAGGGGCTCTGCCAGTTTGGGCACAGGCTCAGCCAAGCCCCCACATGTGGTGGGGTGTGAAGTGGGTGAGGCCCTCCCACCAGGCCACAGGAGGCCCCAGCTGACTGCGCGCCCCAGTACCAGCCTAGAGGAGCTACGGAGGTGTGCAGGAGTGGCGGGCTCCCCGGAGCTGGAGAAATGTCCCTGGATGTTCCCCAAAACAAAGGGGGTCTGGAGGGTGGCTCACCGCACCCCACACCCAACTCACTCCTCTGGGTGCCACCTCCCAGTCTCCCTGAGCATTTCTCCAGGGTAAGGGGAGTCTGGCCTTAAATGACTTCACTTTGGGGAGCCCCTTGCTCCCCAGGGAGCCCTTTCCTGCTCTCATCATTTCACTGCTGTTCTTAATGCCAGTGCCGTCTGGAGCCCTCTGGAAGCTGGGCCCCATTCCCCTGTGGTCCAGGCGGTCCAGGGTGGGTGAGGGCAGGGAGAGGTCTCGTCAGGACCGCGCCACCCAGAAGAAAGTGACACATTCCAAACCATCTTCAGGCAAAAAGGTAAAACTGGTTTGGCAAAGAAATTTGAAGGGCAGCACTATGACTTGAGCTGCTAAGCACCCCAAAATATGAAGTGGAAATGTGTAAAAGGAGAATGAGTCGTGCAGAAATCAGCCCCCCCCCCCAGCCTAACGGCTGCCGGTGGAAGGGCCCCAGTCCGCCTCCCAGCGCGTTTGGCCTCCTTCACGGAGAGGCCGAGCCGGACACACACGGAGCAGGGGCTTCCTCTCCCTTTCCCCCAAGGCCAAGTGTGCCCGGAGGGGCCGGGGCGGCACTAACTCGCAGCTTGACTTTATCCTTTTTTTGGGAAATGTCTGAGTAGCTAGAGCATTCCGGAATTTTAGGCGAGGTCAGGTTTATTAGACCCACCTGACTCCGGCGTCCAGCCCACCCCACCCGCCGAGCTGGTGAGACAGGTGACCTTCAGTCCCGGCGGCGGCAGGCGGAGAAGCCTCTGAGCACTCCGCAGAGGTGCGTGGGGAGCCGCGGAGGCGCCACTGCAGCGGTGAGTGGGGAGAGGGGCTTGCATTCGGCCCTGCTAGGTAGCCAGGAAACGGAGTTCTCTTCCTTTATCAGATGGAAATGTGCTACTCGATGTAGCTTGGTACAAAAGGGTGAAACTAAATTGTGAATGACACTAAAATGGCCCCTACCCTTGGCAAAATGGCTGATCAATTCCACTGACTTCGCCAAGTCGCTCTTTTCTCCAGCATGGCCATCTGGGCCTTGTTGAGTGTCCAGCAGGCCGGGGGTTCTGTCTGCTCCGGTCACTCCCTGTGCCAAGTGCAGATGTGCCACCCTGGAGGTCACCACAAAGCAATTCAGGGGCTTGGGAGGGGGGCAGCCGAGGTGGGCTGGCTGGGGGGCTGCCAGGCTACTCCCACAGGGCCAGGGCGGTGTCCCCAGGTTCCAGCCCCTCTTGCTGGGCAGCTGTTGGGTCTGCTCCCATCAGGCTGGGGTGTCTGGGAGTGCCCTCAGCGCCTCTGCCTGCCCCCAGGCTCCCTCCGGCTCCCCGCAGCTCTGTGGACAAGCCCGTGGCAGCTATTTCACAGTTCAGGCCCGCCACAGAGAGCCCCTTCCCTCCTGCAGCCCCTGCACGAACTCGCACGCAGGAACAACCCTGCAGACAGCCTGCTGGGCCGCGCCTTATGCTTGGGGCCTGGGGGCTGCTGCGCGCCGCCTCCTCAGTGCCCGGCCTCCTGGCGACACGAAGCTGGGGAACTCTGCACCGCGTGGGGGTTCAACACAGGCCGGGAGAGAAACGGGATACGGCAGGATTTCCCACACAAGCGGCTAATGCCCTTAAATTCCTCGGGATTTACGCCTCCCTTCCGCGGCGCAGGAAGTGCGAGGAGCGTCCTAATTAGCCCGCTCCACAGCCGCGCCGAGCTGGCGGCCACATGACCCGGGTTACAGAGGTTGCCCCCACACACCTGGGTGCAGGGGCTGGGGTGTCCTGGGACTGGAAGCAGATGTACTGGGGCGCAAAGCGCCGTCTCCCCAAACAACGCCCTGTGGGCCCCGCTTAGGTTTTGTTTTAGCAGCAAGTTCACTGCTCCCCCCTGCAAAGCAGCCGGAAAAGCTCAGCCTTGAAAATGGAACAGAAGCCCAGTCTCCCTGCCCCGGAAACCTTGCTGTGTGGGGGGTGGGGGGTGGGGGGGATTCTCCACAATTGCCAGCTGGAATGGATTTCAAATTCCAAATCAAATCCCGAAGAGTCCGCCCGATGCAGGCTGCAGCCTCCCTGCTGGAAGGAGAATCCTTCCGCGCTGGAAACAGCGGGGAAAACAAAATCGAGAAAGCGGCGATGCCCTCCGAGCCAGGGCGCGAGAGGAGCCCTCTCTGGAATCCGAGGCACCTCGCCGGCCGAGGCTGGGCGGGCCGCTCGGGTGGGCGAGCGCCTGCGGAGCCCAGCGGGAGAAGGGGCAGCGGCCTCCCCGCCCCCTCCGCGCTCAGCACCCCCTAGTGTCCCGCGCAACCCGGGCAGAATTCCCCGCTTGGCGCCTGCCCGGTGCAGCCGGCTCGCGGGGCGGGGACGGCTGACTGCGGGTGGGAGTGGGTGGCCCCGGGTGGCCCCTCTCTGGCTTCCAGAATGAGCAGCCTCGGCCAGAGCCGCCAGGCCGGCCTCTCCTCCCCACTCGCCCCTGCCAGGGCTGGGTGAGGGGGGCCCTCCGGGAGCTTCCGGGAAAGCAGGTTTCTTCCGAGGATCTAGGAAAGCGGTCCTGTCTCCCGGCCCCTGGGCAACGGATAAATGAAAACCCTAGGGCAAGCGTGTTTTGGGGGTGATTCCTGGTGACTTGTGGGGCCCCACCAAGCCTGGGGCGAGAGGGAGGAGGCGCTGTGGCTGCGCACCACCGCGGGAGGGGGCGGGGGGGGGAGAGCTGGTCTGCACTGCGCGCCTGGCCGGGGCTGCATCCTGGCCCGCTCCTGCCTTCCTGCCAGGAGGCGCCCCCCGGGCCCGTGGAGACCCCGGCTCACAGCGAAGGCCAGGGCGTCAGCTCAGACCCACGAAGTTGACTCCGAGGCTGCGAACTTTTCCTCCCAATTCCGAGCCTAGCGGGGCAGCGCGCGAGCAGGCGAAGGCACAGGAGCCGGCCCCTCCCTGGCGCCCAGCTCCCCGGGAGCGCGGGGCCCCCGGGCTGGGGCGCAGCGAGGGCCGGCGGGGCGCGGATTTGTGAATGAACCGCTGAGCTCTTCGCAGCTCACCGATCAGAGGGCCGCTCGCCCCACCGACGTGGTCCAATGAGCCGCTGCAAAGCGCGCTTAGCGACAAAGCGGGGCGCGCCGGGCTCGCGGTTCCGAGCTGCGCCGCCGGGGCGCGGAGGGGGCGAGCCTAGGCAGCCACTTCAAAGCCGCGGGTCGGGACGCCCAGAAAGGGTGGCGCTGCGGGTGGTAGGGCCCAAGCTGCTCCCGCCCACACCCGCCCGAACGCCCAAAGCGACCCTGAGCTTCCGGCGCCGGCCACGCCGCGCGTCCTTCCCGGGGAGACCCTGGGCCACCACCTGGCCGAACCCCGCTGCTCCCGCGGGGCGCTCCCGCCTCGCAGGTCTGGCCGCTGGCTCCTTACGCAGCCGTGTTGTTCAAAAAGCACCCCCTTTTCGATTTAAAACCTGCCCGGGCTTCCCTGTGGCTGGGGGAGGGGAAGGCAGACGTGGCAGTGCGCCCCGCGGAGGAGGCGCCCCCTCAGAGAGGGACCCTCAGGCCCCGCGCTGCCCTTCCCGTTGCGGACGCGCGCCCTGAGGAGAAGGCCCCCCAGCCTTCCGTCCCTCGCACATTTAAGCGAGACCCTGATTTCCTAGAGCACCAGGGGGAGGGGAGGCCGGCTGCTGTGGGGGAGGGGAGTTGCTTAAAGGGAAGGGAGCGAGGGCAGAGGTCAGAAGGGATTATGGCTCAGTGACCCCTCTCATCCTCGGGCAGAGAGGAAGTAACCGAAGCAGGAGGTCTAAGCAGCTTTTTAAAAACCGAATTTGGGGGAGGGCAGTCAGGGCAAGGCTGCCTGGGAAGTCTCCCTGGAAGTCCAGGCCAGAAGTGGGGGCACAGCTGCAGAGGCCCCTGAGGGCAGCAGGTTCTCCCCCAGGGCCAGGCCACGGGCGCCGGAGCGGCGCCCCCAGACTCCCCAACACGTCCCCTGGGCTGCGAACTGCCTGCCGCCCCAGGAGGGCCCCTGAGGGTGGGGCGCTCCCCAGGCTGGGGCAGCCCGGCAGGGAGCAGGGTCCAGAACGCTCTGGCCTTGCCCTCCGCCCGCCCCGCTGAGTGGGGCGCTCCTCACTGGGGTCAGAGGTGCCGCTCCGGCTTCCCGCCTGCACCCAGCCTGATCTCCGGCCTCAGGGGCTTTGGAATGCAGGGTCCAAGGCAGCTGTCCCCTGAGCCCCGCCTCTCTTGCCCAGTCTCCCGTTTCCCCAAGGCCCCCCGCAAGCTCAGGACACTGACACCTGCCGGCCTGGCCCTGGCCGGTGCCCCTCCCCACACCGTGCGGCCCAGGCCAGCCCCTGCCACATCTTTACACGCCCGCCAAGTGTGGGTCACACTCTCCGCTTGGCCCGCAGCAGCGTCTCCAAGAACACCAGGGATCTGGCCTCCGGGGGGCGCAGGGGTAAGCCTCAGCCTATGAAGCCATTTGCAGCCACCAGCACGTGTTCAATCCCCGGCCGGGGAGCTCTCCACAGTGCGCACCAGACCCCTCCTGTCTCCCTGCTGCTCCCTCAGCAGTGGATCTGCCTGTTCTGCTCCCTGCTCTGTCCCTGGTGAGCCCTCTCGCTGCCCCACACCTCTGGCCTGCACCCAGCTGTGTGCATAAATAAAATCTAAAAAAGTAATAAAAAAAAATGCATCACCCAGGGCTCCCTGGGGGCACAGGGGTCAGTCTCAGCCTATGGAGCTATTGCAGCCACTGCAGCAAGAGTTCGATCCCCGGCCCGGGGAGCTGCCCACGGGCGCGGCAGACCCTCCTGTCTCCCGCTGCCCCCTCTGCAGTGTCTCAGTGGATCCGCCTGCTCTGCTCCCACTCTGTCTCTGGGGGGTCCTCTCGCCCCCCCACATCTCTGGCCTGCACCCCAGCTTGTGTGCATAAATCTTTTTTTTTTTTAAAAAGGGGTCTCACGCCAGGGGTCTCACGCCAGGGATCCAGGGGTCTCACGCCAGGGATGGGACACGGCCCCGCTAGGGCCTTGGCAGCCAGTGGGCTCCGCCCTCCCTGGGCAAGCCACAGCCACCCGCCCCAGGTGCTGCCCCGTCCTGTCCCTGCTGTCCCCGCTGCCTCCTTGGCTGCCTCCTTGCGAGGCCTTAGCTTGAGTCCTGACCGGCTGGGGCACCGATACCCGCTGGCCGCCGGCTGTCTTTGAAGCTGAAATGCCTGACGCGCGATGGATTCGTTGTCAGTGGCAGCGAGGCCCCCGCCTTTCTTCCCACGCACGTCCAGTGCGCTCTTACCCAGGCCCGGGCCAGCTGGTCGGGACAGTGGCGGTGGCCCCACTTCCCCTGTGTGCCCGACTCTGTCTCCAGTCTCTGCACGAAGCCCAGCCCCTCCCGGAAACGCAGTGGACGAGGGAGGAAGGCACTGGGGCCCAGGGCCCTGCTGCCCACGCCTGGATGCAGGCCCGAGGCACAGCCCCAGAGCGCGTGGTCAGCTCTGCTCGCCTGCAGGGGCCACGTCCCCGGCACGCCCACTGCTTGGCCCCGGCTGCCCTGCCAGGGAACGCCCGGAGTCGGACGGTGTCGGGATGACCGCACTGGATGCGGGTTTTCCAAATTTTCCTTTTCACTTGAAAGCTCAGACACCCCGTTGGAGCAGCTCGCGAAGCTCAAACCCCACCCTGTGTCTGTCAGGGGTGTTCTGTGAGGGCCCCGGGCCTGGGGCCTGTCTGCTTGCAGCCGCAGCTTCGTGAGTGGCACCCACAGCAGGAAACAGGGTGTGGCCGGAGCAAACTAAGACCTGTTGGGCTCCCCGAGGGACTTGTCACGTGGCATTGGCCATGTTCTCTGTGCAAACCCTGAGTGCTGTGACCGAATGCCCCCACCCACCGGCGGCCTCACCCCAGCTCCCCTGCGCCCACACCTTGGTGGCTCGTGGTACCTGGGGACTTAACCTGGGCACCTCTGGCAGGGTCTTGGGGACCCCCGGGGACAGCAGACATCGTTCTGAGGACCACTGCTCTATGCAGTGAATGATGAATGAAATGAATGGGTGGTTGGAGGATGGTGATGGAGGATGGTGGATGGATGGATGGATGTGTGGGTGGGTGGATTCTCTTCCGCAGTGCAGCGGGCCCCAGAGGCCACAGTCTCCCCAGAGTTCTGGCCCCAGCTGCGCTGCAGGGCTGGGTAAAGCGCTTTTCCCCTTCCAAGGCCCTGGCCCCTGCTGGCTCTCCCGGCCTGCGTCTCACCCTGCTCTGCTCTCCCTGTCTCATGAGTGCCCCGGGCCCTGACGGCACCACGCCCCTTTCGGGGGCCTCTGAGGGGCCCACCCGCAGTCACCCGCATGGTCGGTCACTGGAGTGTGGCATCCCAGTGTGTCCCCGGGGACAGAGTCCAGCTTTCCGGTCGTGGGCACGTGACAGCTGGCACCTGCTGAGGCCTCTGTCCCTGGGCAGTTCCGGAACCTTCCGTGAAGGGCGTCCTCGGCCCCTGAGAGCGGCCCTCCGCCCCTGTGCTGGGGCCGACACACTCAGCAGAGGACCACGAGGGGCCTGGGCCCAGGGGCCAGAGCGGCCGGGCTGGGGGGACGCCCGGGGGCCCTGACCACCCCCTGCTGGGGCCTCACCTCGGGGGGCCGGGAGTCAGAGGCCAGCAGGGCCAGCAGAGGCCGCCCGGGGTGGGGTGCTGCCTTGGGGGTGCGGCCCAGCGCCGCCAGCCCTGTGCAGAGAAAGCCAGAGGAAGCTTCCTGGGTGCAGAGAAAGCTTCCTGGGTGCAGAGAGGGGTCCCCGGGGCCGCCTCTCTGCGGGGACACGGGTGGGTGAGGGAGGAAGCGCCGTGCTATTTAAAGACGCCTCAAAGAGCCGTTTTCGGAGAGAAAACGTTCACAGCCGTTTCTCCAGAGGAAGCCAGCGTCTGAGCCACCCCAAATGCCACACCCGCCGAGTGCAGGTCTGGGTCACACACACGGGCCCGCCTGCGGCCCCCTGCTCACTTAGGAAGGCGGACACGTCTCCCGGGCAGTGTGGGGGCACCTGGGCCGCGGGCAGGCCCAGAGGCTGTCGCCCGCCCGGCTGGTCAGGCTGGGCCCTCCCGGCTGCCCGCTGACCCATCAGACCCTGGCCAGTGCCTGGTCCACAGAGGGTGGCCACTAGGACTGCCCAGGAGAGCCGGGACCGGGCTGCAGTGGGCAGCACTCTGCCTTGGGCCCTCGGCGGCCACCTCCGCTCCAGCCAGCAGACCTCGGCTGGAGTCGCCTGCCCGGCCAGGCCCGGCCGCCAGCTCCCAGCACACCGTGTGCACGGCCACTGGCCTGGGCCTGCCGCCTTCCGCGGCCCAGAGTCCAGAGACCCTGCCCACTGCAGCACCCCTGGCTGGCAGCCAGCGGCCCTCGGGGTGGCCAGCCGGGGCCCCCTCACCAAAGGGCTTCAGGGAACAGAAGCTGCTGTGGTGAAACCCACAAATAAACCCCCTCACTTCTTCCCAGCAGCCCCTCCCGGGTGCCAGACCCAACCTCCTCTGGGACAGCGGTGCAGAGAACGGGGTGCTGGGCGGGGCCCCCAGCGGCTCTGGTTCCCGCACCCCCCTTGCGCCCCCCAGGAAGGTTGGGGAGCGCCCGTCCCACCTGGCGGCCACTCCCGCAGGTGCTCGGGCAGAGGGGATATTTTCTAGGCTAATTGAGTGTTGCCCCCGATTCCACCCTCTCTCCGAAAACGGCTCTTTTGAGGCGTCTTTAAATAGCACGGCGCTTCCTCCCTCACCCACCCGTGTCCCCGCGGAGAGGCGGCCCCGGGGACCCCTCTCTGCACCCAGGAAGCTCCTTGGCGTGGGGCCCCCTCCAGGGAGGGGATCTGCTTCCATTGAGTCTCCGGGGAGGGTCCTCGCTCTGCTCCACAATAAAAAAGAGGAGAAGCATTTGCATTTTCCTGGGTGTTAATGACCTTCCCAGCCGGGGTGTCTGGCTTGGAGCCGCAGGGCGCTGGGCACGGACAATCCAGCCGCTGCCTCTTCCCGTGCAGGCGAAGATCCGCGACCCCCTCCCCCAGTCCCCTCGCGCCCCATCCACCCGCTGGCCCCCGGGGCCCGCAGAGCAGGCTGGGTGCAGCTTCGGGGCTCCCGTCGATGGAGCAGAGACCTAATTTGTTTTATTTCACCTGCAGCCTTAAACTTAATTAATTTTCCATCTCAGGCAGGAGGCGCCGCCTGGTTGGCCGGGACCCGGCTCCGGCGGCCGCAAAGGCAGGCCAAAAGCCGCCAGCAGGCCCCAGGCGCCGGGCAGCCCAGGTCAGGCAGGGTGGGGAACTGGGGGAGCTGGGGGCTAGAGTGACATGGGGTTCGGGGCGCGCGAAGCTTCTCGGAGGTTCCCCGCAGCCTCCACCCCAGGCAGCTCGGCTGTCCAGCCTGGACCGGACACTTCCGCGACGTGACTGGACAGGTAGGAGGCGCGGAGCTGGGAGGAGGCGGCTTGTCCGTGTGCGGCTGGGCTCTGGGGTCTCCTGGCCTGCCCATCCCTGGCCAGCCCGAGCTCGGGGCCAGGAGAGAGGGTCGCCCGTCACAGCAGCCCCCGGGCAGGGAATCCGAAGCCCCCAGAACCCCTCAGGGAATCCCGCCTGAGTCTCCTTAGCCAAATAGTGTCCCTTGGACACCCTTAGCTGCAGGGGAAGCTGGAGAGTGACCGGCGAGTTTCCTCGGCTTTGTCACAGAAGCAAGCAGGGGGGAAGTGTTGCGGACCAGAGCTGGGTCACCCACAAACACCCCCAACTTTGTTATTAGCCATTTCCCGGTTCACTGTGCGCCAAACCCCGCCTGCCATCTTGAGCCTACCCTGCCATGTCGCTGTCCTTGCTGACCCCCACATCTACCCAAGTGGACAGCCCGTCGGCGGGTCACCTCAGGGCTCGCTCCTGTCCACTCATCTGCACACGACTCTGCCTCAGACCTGCATGTGGGGACCCCACCTGAGAGACGGGGACCGAGGCGCAGAGGAGGGAACGGGCACCAGTCAGTCAGTTGGCCGGTCAAGGCCAGACTCCCCTCCACGCGTGGGCACCAGCGTGGCGTGCGGGGCAGCGGCAGCCCCCAGAGGTCCTGGGGGCTCACAGTTTGACACCCCCGTCCCCGCACAGCTGGGCTGCATCGGGCTGAGCTCGCTGGGGCGGACTGTCCTGCCCTTCAGGGCCTGGGGGTGAGTGGACACGGACCAGCGTCCTCAGGGCCGTGGCAGGTGACCTGGGGGTGCCCGTGGGGCCTCCCGCCCGGGGCGGGGCTGCGGCTGGAGTCGCAGCAGGGCCCTCCCAGTGGCAGAGGGTGGCTTTTCCCCGCACCACGCGCGGCTGCTGGCCCGGGCCCTGGGCTACGGCAGGGGTCCCTTCCCGAGGCTCCACCTTCAAGAACTAGCCCCCCGGGTGCCGTGTGGCCTGTCTCCACCTGCAGGCCCCTGGCCCCAGGCCTGGGTGGGTGCGCTCCCTGCTCTGCCTGCAGTGGGTCCAGGGCAGGCGGGACAGTGCCCCAGCCGGCTCGGGGCGCCCCGAGGCAAGGCGCTTCCGTGCCTGGAGCTTCTGATTTCTACTCTGGCCCCGCAATGGCCGTTGTCCTACTGGCAGCCGTTCCGTCTCTGAGCTGCCCGTTCTCCCCGCTGCTCCACCCTGCCCGCCCACCTGAGCCAGGTGCAGCCGCTCCTTTAAAATGCCCGCAGGTCTGGGGGGGCCCAGCCCGGCCTGGGGGCCCTGGGCTCCGCCTCCTGCCCCCGCTCAGCTCAGCGCTCCCCACAGGGCTGACAGCTCCGGCCCGTGAGCGGCCTTGTTGTCCAGAGCTTGAGGATTGTGGGGGGGCGGGGGCATGTGTGGGGGCGAATGTGCGGGTGCACCTGCAGGCGTGTGCACGTGTGTTCGCTTCTCGCTTTCTTCTCACCCCTCCCCCTGCCCTCCCCTTCAATGCCTCTTTGATTAGATTTCAGTTTGCCTCACTGCCCCTTTATTTGCTTTTTTAAATATTCCACGTATAAAGTGTTTGTGGGATACTCGGGCGCGTGTTCCACACTGTTGGCATTTGCCTTTCTCCACCTGGCTGGCTTCACTGAGCACAGCCCCTTCCCGCTCCATCTGTGTGGCCGCCACGGCAAGCTGCCTTTTTGATGGCTGAGAAGTATTCCACTGTGATTAGCTTTGTGGCCCACTCATCTGGCTTTGGGCACATAGGTGGTTTCCATGGCTCCACACGCGTGTGTGTGACTGCAAGCGGGTGTGCAGGTGTGGACACGCGTCTGGATGCGTGGGCAGACACTGCACCTGTGCGTCGGCGTGCTGTGCCCGTGTGTGTGGTGGCCATGTGAGAACAGGTGTGCCCCCTCCCCGCCGGCACACAGCCCCCAGGGCGCCCCCTGTGGAGAGGGGGTGGGCCTGCAGGATGTTGGAGGGGCTTTCGGCCTGGAGCCAGAGCTGCCTCCCTCGGGGTTCAGGCTGCTGGGCGCTGGGGTGCTGGTGGGGGGAGCTGCCCGTGGTGGGGAGCACCCACCTCCCTAAGCCCCACGCCAGCCAGATGCAAAACCAGATCCCAGCTAGGGCCCTGCACCCCTTCTCTTCTGTCAAGGGGGGTCACGACCCCGGGGCGCTGCCCGACCCCCAGGTCAGAGCGGGAGCCAGCAGATCCCCTCGTCCTGCCCGAGCAGCCGGCGGGGCTTGGAGGACAAGGCCTCCCCCAGAGGCCAGGGCAGGCTGCAAACTCCCGCGGACACGCGGGTTCGTGCTGCGCCTGGAGGGGGCTGAGGCCGGGGTCAGGCAGGCTGGGGGGGCTGAGCCGGGGTCAGGCAGGCTGGGGGGCTGAGGCTGGGG
>PVIJ01011548.1:0-54136 GCA_004024925.1 Scalopus aquaticus
CCAAGGGGAATACAAAATGTAAAAGACATAAATAACAATAAAAATATATATTAAAAAAAATAAAAGGTAGAAAACCCTGGGAGAAGGGGAGGGAAATGGGTAGTTAATGCGCATCTATTATGTGACAGGTATTGCGTACTTTCAACTAGCCCCATTAATTCTTACAATGATTCTTGCAGACAGGTTTTGTAGTCGTTCTCATTTCTGTTGAAGATGAAGCTAAGACATAAGGGAGCTACGTGACTTACTATGTTATGTGTGCTCTTAGGAGGAGAATGTCTGAAATTTCTAAAGGGTTATAAGGCATCTTTCACTACCCAATTCATTTAGATTTGGGATATGGCCAGCAGGTCTGGAAAGACCAGTTACTCAAATAAGCATTCCTTTATCTGCTTTTAGTGATGTTTGTCAGTTTCACAGCTGGTTATTTCCACAGCTACACAAAGAGGTCAGATTTCATCACTCCCTATGCCATTCCTAACATATAATCTATGAAACAAAGTTTTGAGATGTAGGTCTATTTATCTAAGCAATGGTCAAAGTGGAATATGTTTTTTAAAAAGCTCTATGACATTATAAACTTGGTATTTCATACATAGAAGAACACAAACTCCAACTAGCAGAAGAATCCAGCCTAAGGTAAGCTCTTCTACTCTGCTTCAGAAGGAAGAGATATGTTCAATTTGTTTTAGGAAAAAAAATCCAATTATTGGAATTAAGATAAACATTTTCAGTTAAAGAAGGAAAATCCTATCATCCTAAAAAAGTTTATTCACTTAGCACTGTTTAATTTCCAGAGGAAAAGAAATTTGGGCCACAGTTTTTGCAACTGGAGTGTTCAAATTGGTCTGACACACTGTCATCCAGGAGAAGCTTGAAGTCAAGCTGTGTTGTACATGTCGCACAGCATGTATGCGGGGCCCAAGGCTTGTCTTGGTCACCAACCTTGCATCCGAAGGAAAGATGATAAGCCTTCTTCACTTGAGAAGTGATCCTTTTCTTCTGGTTGGCAAATGTCACTTCCCCATAAATAGAGCAGAAATTGTCCACACTATTAATGCACTTTCAAGGCATTACTGTACTGTATTGTGCTTAAATGGATAAAATAATAACAGTTCTATGGAACAGTAGCTTAAACTGTCTTGCACAAAGTCTGAAATATTTTCAATGCTCAACTGACAGGGCTTTATTGAGTGCACTGCTGACGTCAGCTTACTTCAGCAACCGCCTAGCAGTAGTATTGCATTGCATCAGAAAATGATGCAATCAACTCTGGATGATGTGTGCATGATGGTGTTACCCAATGTGATGCAACATTACATCATTCTAGGCTGATTTAGGATGATGTTGCAGTTCTACTGCATAAATTTACATGGTCAAACATATAAAATGAATTATATGAAATATCCTCAAAACGAGAGCTAATAAAAAATTTTCAGGGTTATATTCATGTTCGGCACACTAAGATACTACAGATTAGGGCCTTTTTTTTTTGAAGATTTATTTATTTATACATACAAGCTGGGGGACAGGCCAGAGGCGCGGGGCGGCGAGAGGGCTCACCAGAGAGAGTGGGGAGCACAACAGGCAGATCAGAAATACACTGCTGAGGGGAGCAGCGGGCGAGGCAGGAGAGGTCTGCCACACCATGCGGGATTCTCCATGGCTGGGTGTCGAACTCGCATCTTGCGCTGCCCACAACTCCACAGCACAGCGCTCAACCGCTGCGCCACCAGGGAGGCCCAGATTAGGGCCTTTTTAAGTCAGTAATGATCTCACTGTTGATCAGTGTTATTAAATATACACACATGTATACACAAACACTCATGCACACACACATATATTCCTAGTAAGAAGTCAAGATATATTTGTTGATTGACTAAATGAGTAATTTTAAAAAAATAATCTGGGCCTAAGGGGGCAAGGGTGATGCAATGTTACTGGGAGACTACGTCAGTCAACTCAGCCATGATACGTGCATGTAGTTACTCACACTCTTCCTAATCATCTATCATCTCTGTTGCTTAATGCCTACAATGAAGTGAGAAATAAATAGAAAATGCAATGTGCGCTATGGACATATGGATAGTTAAGCTGTTTTCTATTCTTAACATTATTGTCATTATCATCTGGCAGCTGATTAGGTAGTTCCTATGAGGCGAAGCAGCTGGTGTTGACAATGGATCAGAGCAGTGCTGGGGCGATTCAGCACCAGGTCAGTAGCTGAAGGGATTTTCTCTTTTTCTTTTACACTTAACGGTGAATCAGAAACAAAACAGAAGTCTGTTTTTTTTTGGCAACTGGAACCTTCTAGTTCAATAAGCATTTTTTATGAGACTGATAATTACTGGTATTGAAGGATTTCAATGGTTTAAATTTTCAAGGTAGTTAAAGGTAGTTTCTTGTATTTAAAGGAAATTCCAGTTATTTTCTCAATATTATGTAGCATTAAGCATCTAGCCTATGAGCACACTGGCGTTAGTCTTCTTTTCCTCTAATCTACTCCCAGTTTGTCTTTTGTTTTATTTGCTTTGCCTCACACACGCCTGCACTCGGAGAAGGGCCAAATGGTATAAGAAGTTAATTTCTGTTCCACTGAATATCACCATTTAAGATATGCAGCCCCCAAAACGCTTTCATTTGTGCTACATTTCTATTAAACACAAAACAATGGCCAGTATCTCTAAAATGTTAGCAAATTACAAGTGTTACATTTTGGACCTTCCTTCCTTCCTTGCATTCCCCATCAGTTTATCTGTGAGGAAGTTTTATTTATTTATTTATTTATTTATTTAAAAGATTTACTTATTTATGCATACAAGCTGGGGAACAGGCCAGTGGCATGGGGTGGCGAGAGGACTCACCAGAGACAGAGTGGGGAGCAGCACAGGTGGGTACAAGCCAGAGGCGTGGGGCCAAGAGAGGGTTCACCAGAGGCAGAGTGGGGAGCAGAACAGGCAGATCAGAAACACACTGCTGAGGGGCGCAGCGGGCGAGGCAGGTGAGGTCTTCCGCGCCTTGTGGGATTCTCCCCGGCTGGGCGTGGAACTTGCGTCACTGTGCCGGCAGCGCCACAGCGCAGTGCTCAACTACTGCGCCACCAGGGAGGCCCCTGAGGAAGTTTTAAACATAGTTTCTGACTTAAAGGTTTTCCAGGTTGGTTACATTTAATATGCTTTGAAAGTGAAAAGCTCTCTGCCTATTTCAAATGTTTTTGAAACCCTAGTCACATATAAACACTCAACAGTAAAATATCAACAAATCTTCACTGGTCTCTTGATAGAAAATATGTTTAACAACATCAATCTAATTAAAATATAAGATTAATTTTGGACTGATCAAAAAAAAATTAAAAAGCAGAAACCCTTGTCAATCTCACAGAAAGCTCTTTTCTAGAAAAGAGGCTTCCCATTAGCTTCCCCAGGCCTGGGGCCAGCTTGAAGCTACGCTAGCACTAGCTACTCTTTATTTTCAAGTGAAGCAGAAAATTCTGATCAACCTGACCTTATTTTTCATTACAGTCTCAACACAAAGGAAAATTTCTCTTTAAGCTTCTAAACAATTCATATACTACAATATTTAGTGGTATACTTTAAAAGCAACAACTCTATCAGTGCTAGGAGAATTCTTGCTGCATTTTAGAATCAGCTCACAATTTGACTCTTTACTAGTTATTCTGCTTACTTTGTGTTTTTCATGAACATTTATTTTCAGCTTGTAAGTCATGTATTCTAACATGTTTTCAAAGTTTTGCCTTTTCCAGATTATAATGCAGTATTTGAAAATAAATTTTTAGCTTTGATTTCAGTGATTATATAATCATACCAACAAAAGTAATTACTCCATATATTCTTAACCATTTTTAAACTCTTAAGAACTTAGTATTCCATCTAAATATTAATGTCAGTATGTGATTTTTTACAGGTATGGTGGTGAGAGGGGATTAGTGCTAAAATTGCCATAGTTGGGCCTCCCCGGTGACGCAGTGGTTAAGCGCTGCGCTGTGAAGCTGTCGGCAGCGGCGACGCGAGTTCGACGCCCGGCCGGGGAGAATCCCACATGGCGCGGCAGACCTCTCCTGCCTTGCCCGCTGCTCCCCTCAGCAGTGTATTTCTGATCTGCCTGTTCTGCTACACGCTCTGTCTCTGGTGAACCCTCTCGCTGCCCCACGCCTCTGGCCTGTACCCCAGCTTGTACGTATAATAAAAAATAAATCTTAAAAAAAAAAATTGCCATAGTTAATTTCCATCATGATTGTCCTTTTGTAATTGGATGAAGGTGCACTTAGAGATAAATATGCATTAGTATTATGTGCATAAGCCCAAAGTGTGAACATTAAGGTAAAAATAAGCATCAAATCTTACTAACTTGGCGATATAAAACCTTCACTGAACAAGTGTGTTCCACAAGTTGTTCTACTCCTCACCAAACTAGCTCTGTATCATGCTCAACAAATGAATGCCAGATAACTATGGGTGCACTTGTCCTTTCCTTGCTTGTGACAGATTCCTTGAAAGGACTGCAGAGACAGGAATGCTCCACAAATATCAACATGGCATTCATATTTTGGCACCAGAAGTTATTGTTAATGATAGTTTTTATTCTTCCAAAAACACTGAAAATAAAATACCTAGACAATGACATTTTAAAAAATCTCCCATGCAGCCAAAGAGAGCCTGCCTGAGCACTGTGTCTCCTTGCTCTTTCTTTTCTAGCTGCCTTCCCTTTTGTTCTAAGCACTCCACTCCGATTCCTTGAATTCTCTGGGAGACTGAGCATTTCTCTTCTCTTGAAGATTCTACCCTCTTTCCACTTCCCACTCTCCAGTGACACTAATTTCAAATATTTCCTTAAACATCGCTAACAGAGGGAAGGGCTTCTAACTCCCCACACTTGACAGTATCTATCACACCTAGAGCTTACTAGAGCTCTCATCTCCATTAAATCACTTCTCTAACAAAGGAGTCACAAAGTAGCAGTCTACTGGCTAGCACCTGCTAAACTTGGCTCAGCTTTTGTAGTTTTAAAAAATCTGAACCACTGCTTACAACTGGGAGATTACACATAAATATTATGGTAACCCTGGATCATTTGTATTTATACCTAAGTGAAAGCAAGAAACTCAAAACTGAAAACCCAGGTCACTTCTCACTGCTCTCCTTGCCCACTTTCCAGGGATCATCAGAATTATGTGAAAAATCAATTGAATTTAAAACTGAATTGAATTTCCTCCTTACTTTCTCATCCTCATTAATTTCTAATTCCATCTTAGTGATAGCCAGGAAAACTATGAGAAAAGGCTTTAAAGAATTTATGTATTTTAGTACTTTGCTCTTTTTCTGAGTTTTTACAACTTGATTCTTAATTGTTTTGGTACTAAGATATTTGGATGCAATTTGAAAAAAAAAGGCCTCTACTTCATATTATAGATCTGGCATCCTGCCATATAACTATGTTGCTCAAACACATATATTGATTAATGAAATATTCCATGCTGTGCTAAATAATGAGAAAGACTACATTACTGAGGTGATTTAAGTCAGAAGAGATGAATGAATACCTTTTCCTAGCTTCTTATGGCACTAATACAATATTTTCAGGAAGTAGGGCCTCCCCGGTGGCGCAGCGGTTAAGCGCTGCACTGTGGAGCTGTCGGCAGGGGCGATGCCGGTTCGACGCCCGGCCGGGGAGAATCCCACATGGCGCGGCAGACCTCTCCTGCCTCGCCAGCTGCTCCCCTCAGCAGTGTATTTCTGATCTGCCTGTTCTGCTCCCCGCTCTGTTTCTGGTGAACCCTCTCGCCACCCCACGCCTCTGGCCTGTACCCCAGCTTGTATGTATAAATAAAAAATAAATCTTAAAAAAAAATTCAGGAAGTAATAAAGTACTCCCTAATAAGTATTTTTCATGTGTGTGTGGAAAATGCCATTGTAAAGTATGTAGGTAATAATAAAATGAAGTCCTTCAAAATTTTATTTAAAACTTCTCCTTTCAACTAAGGTTCTATAATAAAATATACACGATATTACAAAGATTTTTTAGATAAACTTAATTTCTTCCTGAAAACATGATTTGAAACTTTTCTTACAGAAAGTATATTTCCTTAAATATACTTAGTATTTCCTTCTGAAATATTTGGTATACACACACACACACACATTTCTTTCCCTTAATGTTAAAACACAGTTTTAATCTCTGAGAATAAATTAAGTATCCTTCCACACAGATTTCCAGATTTCTATAGGTTCTCTGTGAAAAATATCTTTTCTGCTTCTAAATATTCTTATCTTTTGATAAATCCTTAAGACACATTTGTATTTATCTGAGGGATACAAGAACATGCAGTCTACAATTTATTTCAACCATATATAATGACACAAATATAATGAATTTTCAATTACACAAAGAGAATGTATCAACACAACAAAGAAAGGAAGCACTTAACATTCTCAGCTTTTGTAAATCTACTCATCATTATTACCATTCTGGCTTTATGCAGGTTAGCACGCTCATTTTGAAAACTGCTTGGATGAATCGTCAAGAATTTGTTAAAAAATAATCAGTCGTACTCACACTGCAGCAGAACAGTAACAGAAGCAGGCTGCGGGCTGACAGACTCATCCTATAAGTGGGTTTAAAGGGTGTAGCCTTGAAATTTGTTCTCTTAACACCAGTGGCCAACATCCAGTAGTGGATGGTGCCATGAAAGACCCAGCATTTCTTCCAAAATACTATGCCACTATTTTAAGACTATGAGAAATGCCAAATGTACCACTCTCTTTGTTGTTTCCTCTTGTGCTAAAACAACACACATACCAATACATGTCAAGAACTTTTAGCAAAATCTTCTAGTACCACTTGTACTTCCTTGGGATGCAGAATCACAATATCATTCACTACGATGGAAAAGAAGTTGGGAACAATTTTTGGCAAAAATAATGATGCCCTTCTGCTGTGTTCTACCTTCAAGAATTAAAGGGTCTGGGCCTCCCTGGTGGCAGCGGTTAAGCGCTGTGCTGTGGAGCTGCTGGCAGTGGCGACGCGGATTCGAAGCCCAGCCGGGGAGATTCCCACATGATGTGGCAGACCTCTCCTGCCTCGCCCGCTGCTCCCCTCAGCAGTGTTTCGGTGGATCTGCCTGTTCTGCTCCCCACTCTGTCTCTGGTGAACCCTCTCGCCGCCCCACGCCTCTGGCCTGTACCCCAGCTTGTATGCATAAATAAATAAATCTTTAAAAAAAAAGAATTAAAGGATCTGTATAAAGGATAGGAGGAAGAAAGGAGAGGGAACATATAAAGATTATTACACTTTTAAAATGTATTTTAATTATTAAACACTACATGTACTTAAAAAGTAGTTAAGCAAACTCTGTACCAGGTTATATGTCAGGGTCATTATGTAGATTATCTTTAGTGATCACTGCAACACTAAAGCAGGTATTATTACCTCTATTTTACTGAAGCCTCCCTCCATAATGCACAGGACTTTCTTTTATAGAAAAAAGCGATGGAGTGATGGTTGTACTGATACTGCCAATAGGAAGGCATGCCCTGATTGAATAGAAAAGTGAGGAAAACATAGTAATAATGAGGATGACGAAACATTAGTAATACTCATGACAAAGCACCTACTCTTTGCCAGGCTCTGCTCTATGATGTTGGGATATACTGGGTCATTTAACTCACTGATCCTATGAGGCAGGTCCTACTGCCATCCTCATGTAATCAGAGTTAAGGGAACAGATACAGAGCTTGAGTTCCCTGAGGGCACAAAGCTGTAACTGGGTATGCCATGATCTACACCACATCTGGCTCCACATTCCACGACCTTAACCACTGAGTTTTCGGGACTCTCTTTGTAGAAGGAAACAACTAGAAAGACCACAGGGGAAAATAAAAAGAAAGACTATTTTATTCATAAGGTTATCAACTGGGCGTTGTTTCCATCCTATTACTGTCCACAGATGCTTGGAACAGTGAATTTACCCATCTGCTCCATAGGCTTGATTCAGTTAAGTTGTTCTGACTGTTTACTAATGCTTTTAAACTCATTTAGTGGAGGGTTTTAGAAAAGAAGAAAAGACCGAAGAGTTCAAATCAATATTTAATCCTAACTCATGTTCATCTACAAAAACTAGAAGTGAAATATAGAGTGAGCTTATCTGTTCACTCCATAGAGTGAATATTTTTCTAAGAAAAATATTTTCTTTCAAATAGAAAAAAATAGTTTAGAAAAATAGTTTCTTTCAAATATGTTACAAGCTCACATCACAGAATTCTAGCTTTCTTAGAAAAGTCACAAGCAGCACGTTTTTGTGTACTAACTGTGATTCTCTTGCCCCCACTTCCCGTGACCACTTCCCAGCCTTCCAGCAGCAAGCAGAGTGGGGGCTCAAGGCAATGAAAACAGGCATCTTTTTACACATATTTAGGACATCCCAAATAAGTGCATTTAGATTACAAATCAAACAAGAGACAGATAAACTTAAGTGTAAAGTTTTTTTTAAAACCCTTCCTGTTTTTTTGGTTTCTGGCCTCAATTTTTTTTTTAAGATTTATTTATTTATGCACACAAGCTGGGGTGGAGGCCAGAGGTGTGGGGTGGTGAGAGGATTCACCAGACACAGAGTGGGGAGCAGAATAGGCTATCTACTGAAGCATACTGTGAAGGGGAGCAGCAGGCGAAGCAGGAGAAGTCTGTTGCACCCTGTGGGAAGCTCCCTGGCTGGGGATCAAACTCGAGCTGCAGAGGCTGCAGATAGCTTCATAGGCTGAGACTTAACCTGTTGCACCACCAGGGAGGCCCTGGCCTCATTATCTTTTTTTTTTAAAGATTTATTTATTTATACATACAGGCTGGGGTACAGGCCAGAGGCATGGGGCGGCGAGAGGGTTCACCAGAGACAGAGTGGGGAGCAGAACAGGCAGATCAGAAATACACTGCTGAGGGGAGCAGCGGGCGAGGCAGGAGAGGTCTGCCGCGCCATGTGGGATTCTCCCTGGCTGGGTGTCGAACTTGCGTCGCCGCTGCCGACAGCTCCACAGCGCAGCGCTCAACCGCTGCGCCACCAGGGAGGCCTGGCCTCATTATCTTATAAACATTTTTCTTTCCCACCAGAAGTCGTACGCAGTGACCAAGCAAATGACAAGCTTGCAGAAAGGCACCTGGATCACAGCAATCCACATCTGCGGAAGGCGACCTATATTCAGCACTGAGTCGAGCTTACCGGTGAGTCAGTTCTAACAAATAGATAGTCTCTTTGATTTCAGAAATAGTGATTTTATTGTAATGGACAGGCAGAGTTATCACTAATCTGCCCATAAGCTATGAAAACAGGTCCCTTCACCAGTGCTCAACTGGAGATTTTATGCCGGGATTGGAAGGCATTACATTTGCTTGACTTGAACACACAATCAGCATTCCAAGTAATTTTTTTTAGAACTAATCAGAAAATTTCTTTTAATCCTAATCGATCATCTGCTGCTAACTTTGGCTAGTTGGGAGTGACAAGAAAACATCTGCAGGGTAGACAGTCCTCCTAGCTTGTGACATGGACTTCTTTGTTACTGTTCAACACCAAAAAGAAAAAAAAAATAACTTGATTTTCATAAAGAATCTCCCAGAGAAAACTATTATATGCTCATATAAGAAATAATTTACTTTCATTAAAGTTTGATAAATTAAATGGAGATACCTTTAATTTGGAGGCAAATGGAGAAGAGAAGTTTTAAATAAATCACAGGATTTTTGTTATTACTTTCCTAAAAAGGATGAAGATTTTCAACCACAGCGAGACTGGTAGAGCCCAGGTACAGATCACTCACTAAAAACAGAAACCGGAGTTGGCAACACGTTTCTCATTCCCCTTGAGAATGCTTAGTCAGTATATCATCTTAAGGTACCTTTCTTTTGTTCTTTGGTTTTCAGGTAAATTTACCTCTTGGATAAATTTAAGTGCATTTATTATCAGCACTCACTAGTGCCTGCCTGAAAATATGGAGATGAGCCATAAACACAGCATAAGGGATAGAGCCAGTGGAATGCTGCAGACAAAGTACACTTTTGTACTTGCAACATATTTTGGTTTCTGCAAAAATATTAGGGCCTCCCTGGTGGCGCAGCGGTTGAGCGCTGCGCTGCGGAGCTGTTGGCAGCGGTGACGCGAGTTCGACGCCCAGCCGGGGAGAATCCCACATGGCACGGCAGACCTCTCCTGCCTTGCCCGCTGCTCCCCTCATCAGTGTATTTCTGATCTGCCTGTTCTGCTCCCCACTCTGTCTCTGGTGAACCCTCTCGCCGCCCCATGCCTCTGGCCTGTACCCCAGCTTGTATGTATAAATAAATAAATCTTTAAAAAAAAAACTTAAAAAAATGTTAGTTTCATCTTTTCAACCATAGTCAAACCATAGTCAAGCAGAGACCACAGCTGCATTCCACATGTGCACACTTGCACACTCAAGTAGACATGTCACTTGTAGGTAGGCTGTGCAGCTTAGCTTACTAAACTACACTACACAGTGCATTTCCCTGGGCTGGATTTGTCCTCCCAGAGGACACTGCTTCCTCTCCTCCAACTGCCAGATTGTTAGCAAGCAGCTATGGATAGAAGAGAGGAAAGCTCCAAGTGAATTGCGTCTCTGGATAGAGACTCTCAAACACCTTCCCAAGTGGCTTTATTTACTCTCTAGTCCATCCCAAGCAAAAAGAAGCAAATTTCCTAGCTCTTTTACCTTCTTGGTGGCATTGCTGACATGAAAGTAAACTGCACTGAGTTAGTATGACCCAGTTTTGTATCTAGAATATGGTGTTAGTAGAAGAAACAGGATGTAAGGGAAAGAATTCAGAGAGGAGGGAGTAGGCTGAAGCAAGAAGTTCCAGAGTCTTGGATGATAATGCTTGCAAACTGCTAAACGAATGTCTCATTATCTTATAATTAAATTTCACTGAATGACTCCATTTATTTATATCTATACCTGGTAAATCAGAGAAGAGAAGAATGCACTCATTAAAGCCGTTAGCCAAAAGCCGGTCCCGTAGCTGCTGAAGAATTGCTACTCCAATGCAGAATGGGAAAGAGGAATTCCCAAGTAGTAAGGTATCCCAGAGGTGGAAAATTTTGTGCAAGGGAAATACATCTGCAAAATAATAAAATATTAATTATAATTAAAAAACAAAATAACATAAAGCAATAACCAGCTGCTTTACTAGACATGATTACAAAACTATTGTCTAAGAACTAATACAATAAACTGTTTTTATAAACTATTTGATTGTGTAGATTTATTGGTTCTTAAGTTCCCTTAAAAAAATTGATAATCATGTTGGCCAAAAAGGTGACACTTTCTAGTCTCCATTATCAATCTTGGTATACAATTGTTCTTCTCACGATATTTCTTTCTAGAATTTTCCATTTACATTATTCTCATAAGTTACTTTTTATTTTCAATAGATAAACCATAGTATTATTTTAGATTCAGCATCATTTTATTAAGTACTATAAATAAATGGTATATTAAATGCCCATGAAAATTCAATGAGCAATTTTATATTTTTTTGCAACTTTCTTTGGTCATTGGCCATCTTTCCAAGTCAGTGCACACAGATCTACTCCGAACATGGCACTCCACTTATCATATGAACATGTTCAAGCAGGATGTCCACTGTATTAACATTTGACACTGATTAAAAAGTATCACACATTCACATAATCTGTTTGCTTTCTGGAAGGAGTCTAGCATAAGGAATAACAAAAGTATTAGTTATTGGACAATCTCTAAAAGTTAAGCCTGATTTGGTTATAAATGTTGCTTTGCAAAATTTCTTGTAAATACTATAATTAATGTTAATTTATCAGCAGAAGGCAGAGACTTGATGGATGTCACTACATCTAAGACAGCATTCATTATACACATTTTAAAAAAATATCCATCAGTCAGACAAGTATTGATAAATTTTTTTAACCCAACTCTGTTATATTAGAATTATGTAAGGATGCATATGTAAGGAAATCTGCTTATTACTATAAATATCACATATTGGGGAAGAGGAGCTGCTGTTTTGCTTACATAATATTAAAAGGAAAAAGGGAAATGATACTTACGAGTGAACATAGTGAGAAACCAAGGGATGGCATAGAGCTAGGAGTAGAAGAAGAAAGGAGTAGAGGGGTTGGGCAAAGAGGAAAGAAAAGAGATGGTCAGAATAATTACCAATAAACTGAATGATAAACATATGTTCTATGTGTTGACAACTCCATTGATTAAAATGAAAGACAACATAGTTACAGTAACACAAATATTCAAATAAATAATGATAGCTATTACAAATGCTGCAGATGGCCCTTTTACTAAGGGGTTATTTCACAGGATGTTTTCATTCCACTGAAGTATTAATACTCAAGACTCATTCCTAATCCAAACACAATACTTGATATTAATTTCAAGCCTGTGCTTTTCAGGTCATACAAGAATATCCCTGAGATTTTAATTGTCCTCATCAATGTAGAGTTATCCTTATGAGTTATGGATAATGTAGAGTTGTCCAATTTTTGAAAATTGATCAGGTGGTACTTGAAAAAATATCATGAAAAAGTGTTAAGAAGCATATGCTTTTTGCTGCCACTTTCTAAATTAAGAGGAATATTCATACCAGACCAACAGTAATACAATCTAGGAAGGCAATAGATTGATTCCTTAGGTGAGTGACAAATATATTTTCTTAAATTTACTGTGTAGGAATGAAAACACACATACTTTCTTTTTTTTTTTTTTAATATATATTTTTATTGTTATTTATGTCTTTTACATTTTGTATTCCCCTAGGGTAGCCCACCACCAATTCACCCGTGATCCATCTCCATGGTCCCTTGTGTTCTTTTCTATTCCATTTTGTGCCCTTTCCCTTCCCTCCCTCCGGCCATACTTTCAATTGATTTTTTGAGATTTTGGAATTTTAAATCATTCTTAGCTTCCAGAAGTAGAGTAAAATCTCCTTTGCCAATAGCAAGCAAAAATTATCAATAATTTATTAAAACATCTAAAAAAGTTCTAACTTCATTTTACTCTATACTCTCGGTGTAACAGTCGTGTTGAGTAATATTCTCTTCATTCATGAGCATGGGATACCTCCCCATCTCCTTACGTCATCATCTAAATCCTTAATAACATCTTTCAGTTTTCATTCTATCAGTCCCCACCTCCCTGGGTAGGTCAATTCCTAGGTGTCTGGGAACCATTCTTGATTTCTCTCTCTCCCACATTATAATTACATTTGTCAGCAGCAGTTCCGTTGAGTGTATCTTCAAAATACATCCAGAATATGAAATCGTCTCACTCCCCCTGACCGCCAAATTCCTGATTCAAGGCACCATCATCTCTGGCCCAGATTATTACAATAACCCATGACTAATCCTCTAGATTCCATTTCTGCCCTCTGTGGGTTTCTTTTACCATGGCAGCCAGAATCATCTCAACTCGAATGTTTAGCTCAGAACATGTCGTTCTTGTGCTCAGCAGCACCCAAGGACAGTACGTTACAGTCCTGTCTCTGGGACCTCCTCTCCCTGTTTGCTGTGCACCAGTCACAGCTGGCCCTGCAACACCCCCCACCTCCAAACTCAGGGCTGTAGCACTTGCTGTTGCTCCCGCGTGGACTGCTCTTTCCCTCAGTTCCCTGGTTTTGTGAGGCTGCCTCATTTGAAAGTTAAATTCTTCCTTCACCTGAGCACTGAACATCCATGTCAAGGCTTTAGTGTTTGTTCTTTTTCAGACTTTCCACTCACTACCTAACGCATCGCATAGTGTATTTATCATCCTTACTGTTTGTCCTCCACCAGAATCTAAGTTACCAAGGGCAGAAAGATTCTGTTTATGAATTTTTTTCTGCTGACACTAAGCAGGGCCTACTAAAATGAGTGGCACAAAATAGGTATTTGAGTATGTGTTGAAAGAATGAATGAAACGTATAACGAAGGCAACCAAAAGGGAGTGTTTAAAAGATCAATTAGTCATGAAACTCTATATTCTCTTGAGAAGTTTTCAATAACCATGACATAATGAGAACACTAGCTAATCTCCCTTGACTAATATCTGAAAAATTCTTCATACAGTCTAGTGGAAAGCAATGAAAAACTTTAAAATGGAAATATTGAATTATATAGCTATATTTTGACAATTATGAAAAAATTAATGGTAAAATAAATGAAATGAAGTATATTTTATTGACATTTGAAAAGCAATAATTCCAATTGAATACATTTCTTTCATATAATATACAATGACTCCTACGTGCTGGCCAGCACCCGTCATCTTTTACAAACTGATTTAAGTCAGGTAAATAAATAGGTAATATGTTCTGTGGGTTGAAATGCCTGTCAATTATTCCATTTTCTTCTTTCAAAAATCTTAATGGATATTTTCATGTAAAACAATTTCTTAGGTAGTAGAACATCTTCATAATGTAGCCTGACACTTAGATAACTAAGACAGCCAGTAAGATAATTTTGAGCTGTAGACTGGATCATGTTTTAATTTTAAAAAATAGCAATTATATCATGAAATATTTTAATGCAAATATAAAAGCATAAAAGTTAGCTTTATTATATTAGAGATATTATTAGGTATTTCCTCATTTAAAGTTGGAAATTGAAACCTAATGAAAAAAAATCATACACACTTTAACTATTTTTTCCAGATTAGGAAATTATGAATGCTTGATTTAGCTTGGTACGAGTCTTCTCAAAGTCAGCCCAGAGTAAATACTGCCCTCTAGCAATATCAGGAAAGAATAGTAATAGCATTTCATGAGGTTTTTCCAAGCAGTTTGGTAATGTCAAAATAAGAAATATCAAAAGGAATAGAACAAAGAAAAAGAGCTTATTAATATGATCTTAAAGAACAGAAAATTATGTCTCAAAAACATATAAAGGTATAAAAATGAAAAAAGGTCGAAAGGAAATATTTCTTATGATATAAACTCTCTTCTCAATAATTTTGTCAAGTAGATTTTGTATTTGTAGACACATTGCTGCTCTCCCCTCTATTATTATTATTATTTATTATTGCTGTTAAAGGAAGTCCCTTCAAGTTGCTTTTATTAACCTACTATTTTATGAGCATACTATATTTTCTCTTTAGCTCAAGTGAGAAGAGCTTTTAAATTTAAGTTACTGATAGTCATCTCTGTAAAACACATACTGATCATCAGTTTAATGCCTTGAAATGATTCTCTGCATTACAAAAATACACATCTAGCTATTGCAGAAAAGGATTCCTAAAAAACAGCAGGTTTTCAAAGCAGCAGACACTGTCAAATATTTTCTTGAAACTTGAGTCTCCGGACTTTGTGGTCTGGTAGTGACATGTCTTTTATTTATTTTTTTATTGTTTGTATCTTTTTTTATTCATATTTTTTACATTATTGAGTATTCCCCAGAGTTTACCCACCACCAATTCATCCATGAACCATCACCATAGTCCCTTGTGCTCTTTTCTACCCGTTTTTGAGCCTTTATACTCCCCCTCCCTTGCTGGATGTCTCTTTCTTGTTTGGCCCACCTACATTCCGGTTATAAGTGAAACCATTCAATTTTTTTCTCTTTCTGGCTTATTTCGCTGAGCATTATCCCTTCTGCTCCACCCATATTGCTGCAAATTACATATGTTTATCTTTTTTGAATGCTGAATAGTATTGCATTATGTATATAAACCACATCTTCTTGATCCAATCATCTATTTTTGGGCATCTGGGTTGTTTCCATATTTAAGCTATTGTAAACAATGCTGCAATAAACATACGGGTGCATGTCTCTTTTTGGATTAACGTTTTTGTGTCTTATGGATAGATTCCCAGAAGTGGTATTACTGGGTCATACGGAGGCTACATTTTTAGCAATTTGAGGAACCGCCATACCACTTTCCACAGTGGTTGGACCAGTCTGCATTCCCACCAGCAGTGTAGGAGGGTTCCTTTTTCTCCACATCCTCGCCAACATTTGTTGTTGCCTGTTTTTTTTTTTTTTTTAATATGTGCCATTCTTGCTGGTGTAAGGTGGTATCTCATTGTGGCTTTTATTTGCATTTCCCTGATTATGAGGGATGTTGAGCATTTTTTCATATGCCTATTGGCTATTTGTATTTCTTCTTTGGAGAAGTGTCTTTTAAGTTCTTTTGCCCATTTTTTGACTGGGTCATTGGCTTTGTTTTTGTTGAGTCATGTGAGTTCTTTGTAGATATTTGTGATCAGTCCTTTGTCTATTGTATGGAGTGCAAAATTTTATTCCCAGTCTGTAGGCTGTTTCCTTGTTTTGATTAATGTTTCTTTTGCTGTACAGAAGCTTTTTAGTTTGATGTAATCCCAGCTATTAATCTTTTCCTTCACTATCCTTGCTTTGGTGATGTGTCTTTAAAAATGTTACTAAGGTGGATGTCGTGTATTGTTTTGCTTATGTTTTCTTATATATTTTTTATGGTTTCAGGTCTTATGTCCAAGTCTCTTATCCATTTTGAATTGATTTTTGTGCATGATGTGAGGTAGTAGTCTAGTTTCTTTTTTCTGTATGTAGTCGTCCAGTTTTCCCAGCACCATTTGTCGAATACTGAATATTCTTTGCACCTTTATCAAAGATTAATTGTCCATATATATGTGGGTTGATTTCTGGGTTCTCTATTTGATTCCATTGATGTGTGTCTATTTCTGTTCCCATACCATGCATCTTAATTATTACGGCGCTGTAGTACAGTTTGAAGTCTGGGAGGGGGATACCTCCATTCTCCTTTTTGATCAGGAGGCTTTGGCTATTCGAAGTTTTTTGTGATTCCAAATGAACTTCATCAGTATTCGTTCTCTTTGAAGTATGTCACCGAGATTTTTATTGGAATAGCATTGAAACTGTACATTACTTTTGGCCACTTTATTGATGTTAATTTTTCTGATCCATGAGCAGGGGGGTGTCTTTCCATTTCTTTGTGTCTTCTTCTATTTCTTTTAATAACATTTTATAGTTTTCTTTGTATAGGTCTTTCGCTTCTTTTGTTAGATTTATTCCCAGGTATTTGATTTTTTTGTTTCAATTGTGAAAGGGGTGGTTTTCTTGATTTCCTCTTCTTTAGATTGATTATTTGCAATTGGAAGGCTACTGACTTTTGGGTGTTGATTTTGTATCCCGCTACTTTATTAAATTGGTTGATTATTCTGATTAGTTTTTCTGTGGAGTTTTCAGGGTTTTCAGACTATATATTATCATGTCATCAGCAAAGAGTGAAAGCTTTACTTCTTCTTTCCCTGTCTGGATTCCTTGTATGCCTTGCTCTTGTCTTATAGCTCTGGCTAGGACTTCCAGTATTATATTGAAGAGCAGTGGTGACAGTGGACATCCTTGTCTTGTTGCAGATTTCAGGGGAAAGGCTTTCAACTTTTCTCCGTTGAGGATGATATTGGCTGTGGGTTTGTCATATACGGCCTTTATCATGTTGAGGTATGTTCCTTCCATCCCTAGAATTTTGAGGACTTTCATCATAAATGGGTGTTGGACTTTGTTGAATGCTTTCTCAGCCATCTATTGATATGATCATGTGGTTTTCATTTTTCTTTTGTTGATGTGTTTGATTACATTAATTGATTTTCTTTTTTCTTTTTTTTTAAGATTTATTTATTTATACATACAAGCTGGGGTACAGGCCAGAGGTGTGGGGCGGCGAGAGGGTTCACCAGGGACAGAGCGGGGAGCAGAACAGGCAGATCAGAAATACACTGCTGAGGGGAGCAGCGGGCGTGGCAGGAGAGGTCTGCCGCACCATGTGGGATTCTCCCCAGCTGGGCATCGAACTCACATCGCTGCTGCCGACAGCTCCACAGTGCAGCGCTTAACCGCTGCGCCACCAGGGAGGCCCTACATTAATTGATTTTCTGATGTTGAACCATCCTTGTGCTCCTGAAATAATCCCACTTGGTCGTGGTGAAGTATCTTTTTGATGCATTGTTGGACTCTATTAGCTAAGATTTTATTGAGGAATTTTGCATCAGTGTTCATTAGAGATATTGGCCTACGGTTTTCTTTTTTTGTATTGTCCTTTTTGGTTTTGGTATTAGTGTAATGTTGGCTTCATAAAACTTATTTGATAGTATTCCTTCCTTCTCAAGTTTTTGAAAGAGTTTGTGTAAGACAGGCACTAATTCATTTCAGAATGTTTGGTAGATTTCATTTGTGAAACCATCTGGTCCTGGGCTTTTGTTTTTGGGGAGGGTTTTTTTTTTTTAAAGATTTATTTATTTATACATACAGCTGGGGTACAGGCCAGAGGTGTGGAGCAGTGAGAGGATTCACCAGAGACAGAGTAGGGAGCAGAACAGGCAGATCAGAAATACACTGCTGAGGGGAGCAGCGGGCGAGGCAGGAGAGGTCTGCCGCGCCATGTGGGACTCTCCCCAGCCGGGCGTCTAACTCGCATCGCCGCTGCCGACAGCTCCACAGAGCAGTGCTCAACTGCTGAGCCACCAGGGAGGCCCCTTGGGGAGGGTTTTGATTACTGTTTCAATTTCACTGCTTGTAAATGGTCTGTTTAGGTGTTCTATTTCTTCTTGATCTAGCTTGGGATGTTTGTGTAGTTCTAGGAATTTGTCCATCTCTTCTAGGTTGTTGAACTTGTTTGCATATAACTGTTCATAGTAGTGTCTGATTATTCTTTTGGTTTCTGCTGTGTCTGTTGTAATTTCTCCTCTTTCATTTGATTCTATTTATTTGTGCTTTTTCCCATTTTTTTCTTTGTGAGCCTGGCTAGAGGTTTGTCTATCTTGCTTATTTTTTCAAAGAACCAGCTTTTGGTTTTGCTGATCTTTTGGACTGTTTTTTTTTTTAAACTTCTATTTCATTTATTTCTGTTTTGATTTTTATTATTTCCTTTCTTCTGCTGGCTTTTGGGTTCTTTTGTTGTTCTTTTTCCATTTCTTTGAGGTAGGATATTAGGTTGTTTTTAGAGATCCTTCCTGTTTTTTGATGTGCACCTGTATTGCTATGTATTTTCCTCTTATAATAACTTTTGCTGTGTCCCAAACATTCTGGAAGGTTGTGTCCTTGTCATTTGTCTCAAGATACTTTTTAATTTCTTCTTTTAATTCCTCATTGATCCAGTGGTCTTCCAATAGAGTGGGTTTCAATCTCCATGAGGTAGGAGGGTTTCTAGTTTTCTTTTCGTGGTTTATTTCCAGTTTGATGCCTTTATGGTCAGAGAGTATAGCTGGTATGATTTTGACCCTGGTATATCTGTTGATGTTTGTCTTGTGTCCCAATATATGATCTATCCTGGAGAACGTTCCGTGCACACTTGAGAAGAATGTGTACTCAGATTTTTTTGGGTGCAGTGTCCTGTATATGTCTGTTAAACCCATGAGATCTAAGTCTTTATTTAGGGCTTTAGTGTCCTTGTTTATTTTTTGTCTCATTGATCTGTCAATTTGTGAGAGTGGGGTGTTGAAGTCTCCCACTATCTATGCATTTTCTCTAATGTCTTTTTCCAGAGATGTTAATAGTTGTCTGATATATTTTGGTGCTCCTTCGTTTGGTGTGTATATGTTGATGAGTGTTATGTCTTCTTGATAAATTGTTCCTTTAATCAAAATGTAATGACCCTCTATGTTTCTTTTAACTTTTTTAAGTTTGAAGTCTATTTTATCCAATATAAGTATAGCTGTTCCTGCCTTTTTTTTGGTCCGTTTGCTTGTAGAATTGTTTTCCAACCTTTTACTTTCAATCTGTGTTTATCTTTTGTAGTTAGATGTGTTTTCTATAGGCAGCAAAAGGTTGGATTCTGTTTTTTAATCCAGTCTGCTACTCTGTCTTTTTATTGATGAGTTTAATCCATTTACATTCAGAGTTAATATCGATATGCTGACGTCCATATTAGTCATTTTGTTGGCCTTTTTGTGATTTTATTCCTTCCCTATTTCTGTTCTATCTATTCATTCTTCTGTTGGTTTTGACTCTAGGGTTTCTTGTAGTATTTTTTGGAGTGGGGGTTTAGTAGTGGTGAATTTCTGGAGATTTTGTTTGTCTGAAAAGGTTTTTATTTTTCCTTTGTAGAGGAAGGAGAGCTTTGCAGGGTAGAGTATTCTTGGTTGGAATTTTTTCATTTGGAGTTTGTTAAATATGTCTGACCATCCTCTTCTAACCCATAATGTTTCCTCAGAGAAGTCTGATGTCATCCTGATAGGTTTTCCTTTGTAGGTTATCTGTTTCTTTGTCCTTATCATTTTCATTATTTGTTCCTTGTCTTGAACATTTGGAGGTCTTATTATTATATTTTTTGGTGTATTTTTGTTTTTGTTATGATAATTTGGTGATCTTCTAGCTTCCTGTAACTCTATTTTCATATCCTTTATCTTCCCAAAGAAGTTCTCTTCGATTATCTCCTTGAATAGCTTTTTGGTTCCTTGGTCTCGCTCCTTACCTTCTGGGTCCCTAAAAACCCCTGGGTGGAGGCCTGTGGGCTAATTTGATCCCAGCAACTACTCTCCAGTCCTTGCACTCACACCCCTGCAGCTGGGAATGCACTGAGAGCGACAGCTCCTTCCCCTCATGTCTTTTAAACGTTAGAAAATTTATGAAAATTAATTAATGAATACCAGACTCTTGGCAGATGATGTGACATGTATCAGAGTGTAGTGATTACAATTATCATACTTAATAACAACCCAGAAACTTCTACAATAGGAAAGGACTTCAATAGCTCAAAGTTCTGAAGCAACCTCATGAAGCAATCTAACAAAAGATACATATTTAGTTGGATTAAGGATTTTTAAAAGTTATTTTTAACTATGCCTTTATTCAATTTCTGAAAATTGTTTTAAAAATGACAAACATATAGAAATAACTAAAAAGACCCATTAGACCCAAATAGTATATATTCAAATTTCTGTCCCTTGTACTAAAGTTTGTCTTACTAACATCTTTTGCAGATAATGATTTCATTAATACTGAAAAAGGATAAAATAAAAAAAAGCAACTGCATAAATATACCTTTCTCTCTATGTTCTTACTTGACTTACAATACTGAACTGAAAAGTTATAAAGTAGAAACTGAAAATAAAATTACTTGGATTTTTTAATGGTCTGAGAAACACATTAGTTGCTTGATAATTACAGAATTAATTATATTTCCAGAGTGCCTTTCAATTATCTCCTTGAGTACACACACACACGCGCGTGCACACACACACACACACACACACACACACACACACACAGTTTTTTGAAAATTTGAAACAGAATTACTTTAATTTACTTTAAGTAAAACATGCTTAAAGTAAAAATTACATGCTATGTTACTCTTTATGGGAGCTAGAAAAGTACTTTAAAAATCAAACAAATAAGAGAGGTTAAAATTCAAAGTGGCAATCTCACCAATTCCAACAAATAACAAAGTCTATACTGTTATTAGTATGATCACTCTCTGGCAAAGTATGCATTAACTAATGCAACAAAGCAACATATCTACTACAATTTGTAAATCCTGCTTTTCTAAGTATAAGTCACATAAGAAAGGAAATAGTGTAAGATGATCAGACTAATATTAATAAGACAGAACCACCAATAATTATGGACCTAGAACTTATCGTGGGCCTAGAACTGAACAGTTTATATGTAACACCTCATTTAATTACCATAATAATTCTATGAGGTAAGAATTATTATAATCAACATTAAGAGGAGGAGGACTGTAGATAAGAGACACTAACTCAGTTAAGGATGAGCGAGAAGGCTGACGAGTGAAGAGCAGGACCCTGGCCATCAGGCACCCGTGTCTGTGTGCTGACCCCCACACGAGCGTCCTCAAGGTGTAGCCCAGAGTCTGCGGATCAAGCCCCTGCAGGGCTCCACAAAGCAAAGCAAGCATTACAACAACACTAAGCTGTTCTTTGCTCTTTTTCATTCTGCTAACATTTACATAAATACGTAACATTTATGTAACATTATATAAATGGTGCAAAATCACAGGTGGGTAAAACTGCAGGCACCTTATCACCAATCAAGGCAGTGGCACTAAAGTATAATACTCATATTCTTGTAAAGGAGAAAAATATTAATTTTATTCATTGATTTTTGAATGCTTCATGAATCACAATGAAGCACGCACAGAGCACTTGTGCTATTATGCTCTAAAGCATAATGACTGGAGGAACAGCACTGATCCTTTGAGCTCTGAGTGTCACAGGTGACTTCCCTAAGAAAGGCCATTTGGAATTGAAAAAATAAACAAGATAACAGTGAGGGCCTTCCTGGTGGCACAAGGGGTTAAGTCTCACCACTATGAAGCTATTAACAGCCACTGTAGCAGGAGCTCGATCCCTGGCCGGGGAGATTCCCACATGGCTCAGCACCTCTCTGCCTCTCCTGCTGCTCCCCTCAGTAGTATACTTCAGTCAATCTGCCTGTTCTGCCCCCCACTCTGTCTCTGGTGAATTCTCTCACCACCCCCACACCTCTGGCCTACACCCCAGTTCTTGTGTGCATAAATAAATAAATCTTTAAAAAAAAAGATCAACGATGATTTTTTTCAGGCTTGTAATATCTGGCAGATATTGAAGTGAGCCTTAAGCAAAAATCTGCTTGTCAGGTGAAGATCAAAAGTTTGGGAACTCTGAGTGCCACTCTGAGCACCACTGGGAGCATGGCAGTGGATCAACTCTGACGAGCGAGGTGGTAACAGTAACATGATTTATTTTTTATATTGTATAATGAAATGTTTCAGAGTTGAAAGATCGGCAGAATTCATTGAATTAACCTTTTCCCAGTGAAAGCTCTGCGATGTAGCAGAGTGTGGAAAGGTCACTGTCATGGTTCCAGATTGTACACCAAGACAGGACTGGATGAAACGACTGTCCGGAAAGGCCCCCCCCTGAGGCCAGCTTTTCTGTGCAGACTTCCACCAGACAACGTGCCATGTAAGAGCACATTCAGAAGCTGGTCAGAGAGCCAACTTGCTTCTATTAAGTAGAGATTATAAAAGCATCAAACAACATCACTTATACTTTTTTTGATTTTTTAGATAAATATGCTATTTTGGTTAACATGCAATGGTTTCATTACTGTCCTTTAAAAATAAATTAAGGGCCTCCCTGGTGGCGCAGCGGTTGAGCGCTGCACTGTGGAGCTGTCGGCAGCCTGCGATGCGGGTTCGATGCCCGGCCGGGGAGAGTCCCACATGGTGCAGCAGACCTCTCCTGCCTCGCCCGCTGCTCCCCTCAGCAGTGTATTTCTGATCTGCCTGTTCTGCCCCCCTCTCTGTCTCTGGTGAAGCCTCTCGCCGCCCCACGCCTCTGGCTTGTACCCCAGCTTGTATGTATAAATAAAAAATAAATCTTTAAAAAATAAATAAATAAAAAAAAATAAAAATAAATTAATACATAAATATTTTCTAAATGCCTCAGTAAAAATGACAGCTAAAGCCCACACAAAAAACTCTCTGGGGGCCTCCCTGGTGGCGGAGAGGTTAAGCACTACACTGTGGAGCTGTTGGCAGTGGCAATGCGAGTTCTACACCCGGCCAGGGAGAGCCCCATATGGCGCAGCAGACCTCTCCTGCCTCGCCCGCTGCTCCCCTCGGCAGTGTGTATCCGTCGATCTGCCTGTTCTGCTTGCTCCCCACTGTGTCTCTGGTGAACTCTCTTGCTGCCCACGCCTCCGGCCTGTACCCCAGCTTGTATGCATAAATAAATAAATCTTTAAAAAAAAGGATTATTAAGAAACTCTCTGGGATCTTTGATAAATTTTAAGACTGTAAAGGAGTCCCGAGACCAAAAAAATTGAGAAATTTGAGAACTGATGCATTATATTATACTTCCCTTCACTGTCTCTCAATCAGTATTAGGACTTGTTAGATTGAAAATGGGGGTGGGGGTGGGAATTCAAGTGAGAGTTTACTAGATGGGCAAACCTGTTGGATATTTAACTTGTGTGAATGTATTTTCAGCAAGTAAGTACCAAATTATTACTTTATTCTTCCCTGTAGAATTAATAGGCCTTTGGTTTCTAAGAAATGGGCCCTTTTTGAAAGGTAATCAGCTCTACTGTGAGAAAGAGCTCCAGAAGCCACTCGCATTCCAGGGCCTTGGAAAATCCCAGGTCAGTAGAACACACTTAGAACTAAAGTCAGAGACCATCGCAGCAGCCAAACCAAAGGACACAGCATAGCACTGCACGTGCCAAGGACAGGTCAGTGGGGGCTCTTGTTATGAGAAAGCCTAAAAAAGGTCACCTTTGTCATTTATCCTGAACCACATCTTGATAAAATCGCAAACTCTCATTGTCAGTAGTCTTTTCAGAATAAAATCTAAAATCTCTTTACGTTGAAATAACAATAAGGTCAGGGGTGAATGAAGGAACAAATGAACAAACAAAAATAAATATAAATATTTCTGAGCAATTCATTCACACTTTCTTTAGTAGAAACTCAGCTGTATATAAATTTTGAAAATGAGAGTGAAAAGCTTCAAGGAAGGAGCAGATCACTAGCAGTGGAGCATCCATAAGGACTGCAGGGAAAGGACAGTGGTTTCTGCTGCCTGTTTGCTTGTCACTGAATGTACCAGCTCAATCCTTAGCAGTGACCGTCGGTTCCGCTAGTACTGAGATACGACCTTATCATTCTTCTTAACAGTCAACTGATAGCTTTTCATAATTTGCAAGCTGAACGCTATTCATAGCATTTTAGGAAAACAGTTTCCTTAGGAATGAAGAAGGCCCTTTTCTGCTCTCATTTCGAAGCACTGGCCTGTTTTCAGAAGCAGAGACATACACGAAGATGAAAATGATAAAATCACCCTGGCCTCAATTTTGTCAAATACACATCACTCAACCTATTTATATGGAAATCACATAACTGCTGTGACATCCATAACCGAGGCATCACATCAGTGCACACAGCTCTGAATGATTCAGCTGCGGCATCACTCAGGATTCAGAGATCTGCGACCCCTGGCAAATGGAAAGGAGCCAGGAGTCAGTCTTCCTGCAGCGGGGCCTGAGCTCGAAGGTGACGGGAGATTAACTGGGGTTAGTTACTGGCCAAGAAGCCCAGCTTGGGATTTCATTGTTGAAGCACTTCCCTCCCCTGGCAGAGTCCTAGCCTGCATTGTTAGAGGCGCAGCAAGTCACCTAAGTGAGTATTTTAAAGGTAGAACTTTGAAGACAATAATGCAAGGGGGAAAAAAGAATGTTCTGTAACACGAACAAGTGAAATGCAACAAAAAATGTGTGATCACTTATAGCTGCATTTCATCACACCCCTCTCACTACTATTCATTGTGAACAATCTCTACATTAAAAACATCAAATCTGTTTTCAAAATTAAATTTAATAATAGTCTCAGCATTTTCATGTCCTGCACAGAGTTTAAGGAGCAGGACAAGATAACAGAAACAACGAATAAGTAGATTATAACACTTCAAAAACAATTTTTCCATTAACATTTTAACTTTCGTCCTGATGTATCTTGTACTTTGCCCAGCTCTCTGAGAAGGGTGGAGAAAGGGAATTTGCTCAGCGCCCTCAGTTTCTTTGTTTTCGCCAGCATACTCAGTAGTGACAGAACTTTGCACGCGAGAGTGTCTGGACATGCGTGTAGTCACTGCTCAGAATACCCCAGGGGATTCCACAGGTTACCAGTGGCCCGGTTGAGGATGCTGAGCATTTGGAACTGGCCCCTTTCCACATGGCTTATGAATGTCTCGCCAGGCTAACCACACTGCATATGCATTAATACCACCCTCCAAATAATATTGGTATTGAAGTTCCCACAAGAAGTTACATTCAAATGCTCCAGTAATTATTTGAGGGGATCATAATGGAGAGAGAAGCAGACATAGAAAATATGATTTCAAAATTGTTGAAAAGTAACTTATCCCCTGTAGTGGCCCAAGTAACAAACACCAAAGTACTGTCCACCCAGACTGAACATGCCCTATGCCATAACTGCTTTGAAAAAATTTACGTCAAATCCACATATTAGGGCCTCCTTGGCGGCACAGTGGTTAAGCGCTGCGCTGTGGAGCTGTCGGCAGCAGCAGTGATGCGAATTCGACACCCGGCCGGGGAGATTCCCACATGGTGTGGCAGACCTCTCCTCTCCTGCCTCGCCCAATGCTCCCCTCAGCAGTGTGTTTCCGTCGATCTGCCTGTGCTGCTCCCCACTCTGTCTCTGGTGAACCCTCTCACTGCCCCACGCGTCTGGCCTGTACCCCAGCTAGTATGCATAAACAAATAAATCTCTAAAAAAAAATTCACATATTAACAATAGAATGGAAGGCCCCTTTGTACCACTCAATTCTGACTCTCTTTTTTTAAATTTAGGTCTTGTATTCTCTATAACTTCTGGAGCAATTCTTTCTTAATAGAAATTATAAATAGGACATTTCACATCTAGGTCCTAAATTTTGATCTTATGTATGTTGGGGGATTGGGTTTTGATTCCTCCCTCCCTCCATGCATTTACCCAACTGTTTCATCACCTTATTCAATAATCTTTCAAATGGACTTAGAGATTCATCTCTGTCAGACACCACATTCCATAGGTGGATGGATCTGTTGTGTGTTTTCTGTTTGACAGCTTATATTAATATTGCTGCATTAATTTCCTTTTGGTTAATATTTGCCTGCCATGTTTGATTATCTTCTTTTAATGAATATCCTTAAATTTTTATCTTCTATAAGTAGCATATAGATGGGGTTTTTAAAATAGCTGAAATTTTCCTTTATTAAGCAATCTACCCTACATTCTTAATGCGTTCTTTCTGGTTTTACAGGACTGGTTGAATTTTCTTCTCTGTCTACTGATTTAAAAGTTATACATTTTTTTTTAAGATTTATTTATTTATGCATACAAGCTGCGGTACAGGCCAGAGGCATGGGGTGGCGAGAGGGTTCACCAGAGAAAGAGTGGGGAGCAGAACAGGCAGATGGACGGAAATACACTGCTGAGGGGAGCAGTGGGTGAGGCAGGAGAGGTCTGCTGCGCCATGTGGGAATCTCCCCTGGCCGGGTGTCGAACTTGCATTGACACTGCTGACAGCTCCACAGCACAGTGCTTAACAGCCATGCCACCAGGGAAGCCCCAAAAGTTATACATTTTATTTCTCTTCTTTTCATGATTACCGTTAAAGTTTATGCATTCTTGCATTTCTGCATTTTTTTTTTTCTGAATAGAGATAGTAAATGCCCTTCGTTCTAGAGTATCTTTTCATACAAAAAAAGCCTTGGAAAATAGAGGTAGATTTTTCCTTTGCAGCAAAGGACAGGTTTACCTATAGTTTCGAAAGAAATAAGATAGTGTTTCCCTCTTGCTCCAGATCACAGGAAAGTCACTCTTACTGTCCAATAAAAAAAATTCAAATTCCCCACATTCAGGGTTCCTCTTCTATAATGCGACCCATGGCAGATGCAGGTATCACCGCGACCCTGGAAGTGATCTCAGGGGGCTAAGGGAAGCCAGCACACATATGCTCATGTTCACACTACTTGCTGTGCTGTGAATAAGCCTGAGTCTCTGACCCAGGATTCTTGCGTTTTTGGCCGGTATTCACCAAAGAGGAACAGGCTCATGTATTAGCTATTAAGTAGGGTCAAATCAAATCCCTGACCTGAAGGAGACCGGACTTGGTATCTACATATAATGAGCATATTTATTTCTCCCTCCAAGAATGCAATGGCATTTGGACATGTTTAGCTGAGTTTTCACCTACTCTTACATTTCATGTAATTGTTATTTCAAATTGTATTTCCATCTTGCTATTAGCCTTTTCCAAATTGGCTATACATATGAGCATGTTGTAGACGTTATTGAATGAGGTTTGCAAACTTGTGAGGATTAGATGGCTTACGTACAGAGGGTGAGCAGAGCCTGGCACACAGTAAACACCTGAGGTGGGGTCACGGTATTAATTTTTTTGCTCACCACTGCTTCTGACACCATAGTGATCCAGGGCTCAATTTTACTGATTAACTAAAGCAAAGATAAATCAGTTTTCCTCTTGTGATTCCTTTCTCAATACCATCTATATTCATGAACATGTCTAAGGATTTAATAGACTATTTGGATAATCCCATACATACTTTCTAATATTTTTTCTGTCAAGCTAACATTGATGGAACTCACGTAAGTTTTCTTTTTGGCAGTGAGTACAATTAGAGGCTTCCAAGACAATTTTCTGAAAATAATTATTCCTCCATTTAGTCTGCATCTTAGCATTCATATTTTTTGTCCTCGAAAATCTCACACAATTACCAGTTTGGAGTCAGCAGCTCCTCCATAATTTCTTCCACTCTAGTCATAAGCTTGAATTGGGTAGTATTCTGTATTATACTTCAAACTTATGTGACACAGGAAAGATTGTATAAAAATGAGCAGTTAACATGATGATGTGTATACTGGTTAATTTTTTACAAGGTCTGTCAAGGCTAGTTATTTTATTTCATTTAGCTTTGTAATCTGCATATGTTCTCTTTGGAGCCCTCACTGAATAAACCAGGGGCTCAGACAAGCCTGGAAGCAAATGACATGGTATGTGTCAAGGACAATGGCTATAGGCCGATCACAGTCAACAGGGCGATGAACTAGGAGCAACTGCACCTACATCTTAGTCTATTCTCCCAGAGGAAGATGAACCAGTTAGGGGCAGAGGATTGCCACTTGATGTTAGTTACTTACTAATTTTTATCTCCCCAAACACTAAATTTCTTATCTGTTACACATTGAAATATCTGCTTCATACACCTTACAGATTTGCTTTGAGAGTCAAATGAAATAATGTTTATGAATATATTTTAACTTCAAAGCACTCTGCAAGTATTTATAAGAGTTACTGCAAATATTTCAAATGACTCATGGAATGTTAATGTGAACATTTTTCACCCCTATCTGGACCATCGATATACTAGTCTCCACATACAAGCCTTAAGAGGCCAGGTATGATCAAGAAACAAAGGTTAAGAGAAATAATTACCTTAAAGAGCATTTTTTTAAGCTTAAAAACTTTATGATGCTATATGCCAAGTCCCTTTTAAAAGAGGCTTGGCTCCACCTAACGCAGCGTGGACGAGACACAGGCTAAGTCACACCCGGCTAACCTGTGAGAGTGACCTTTGACTTTGAGCTCAATGTAGACAACCGAGAAGCTAATAAAGGAAGGCAAAATCTGCAAAGTCCAAGTAATATAGCAAACAAAACTTAGGAGGAGCTCCATAAGAATTTGCTTAGTTCAAATTTTCTACTTCTTCAACAACAGGCCTGAGAATCTGAACTATATTCCATTACTTAAAGTGAGACAGAGAGCTATCACTGGTAGCGGGAACTTGTTCAGATACGGGTTTCTATGACAAAGAAACTGTAAAACTGGCAGTCTGTATTGCCAATTTCTGCTTTATTTTGTCCTCATTTTCTACTAGTGCACCAAGTACTTACATCTGGAATAAATCCAATCTCATTGAGATGGTTGCTCAGCTCCGGGTCATGGAAGGCGATCATCTGAGAGAACACAGTCAGATATTCTGGAATGACAATCAGTCATCAGTCATCAGTTTTACTACAGCACCTTCAAGACATCACGTTCACATAAATTCCTCCTGTCTACATGTAGCAGGAGATTTAATTTCTCAATGAAGAAAATACACTATTTTCTGTTCGGTTATCACTTTAACCCTGACTGCAAAGTGTTAACCAAGCCTACCAAGAAGCAGTGCCACGACTCATCTCCTGCCTTCAGAGCTACCAGTTCATTTTCTGAATGACAATTATACACAATGGATGATGTTTTCCTTTTAAACAAATACTAATGAATACATCTTATCTAGTGAGACTGAATGTCTCACATTTATTCTATGTTCAAAAAATATAACAGATACTTAAGTAAGGAACAATACTTTATAAGCAGTTCCAAGTAGAATAACTATGCCTCAATTTGTCTACATATTCAGATAGAGGTATATATTCCTTTTCTGGTTCATTTCCATCTAAGACTGCATTTGCCATATTTAGGAATACAAATTTGCATCATGTTAATCAGAAAACAGGCACATACTAGGCAATTAGAAGTGTTTGCTATTGATTTTATTTCTATTCTAATTCATAGGGTTCAGCACAAATATGAGCAATATTTCCTTAGTTTTTCCATTCTTTGAACAAATTACTATTCTTGTCAATTTACTCATTATGTACTAATATAAACAAGCTATTGGCAGCAATTGACTCAAAGGCAAATAACCATCATATTTTTCTAATTAAAAACATAAAATAAACACATATTTCCAAGTACTCAAGTTTTTTCCTTTTGAGATTGAAATGACAATTCAGTTAAAGTTTCTCTTAATTAGTAACCTCAAATCTTTCTTTCAATAAAGTAATAGATCTATTTTTCAAGCCAATTATTTGGTAAAAATAACCTGTGAAAATAATGTCTGCCTTTTTTTCTAAGTTTTTAAAGTTCTTAATTTTTAATATTTCAATACATGATAGTCAATCCTTGACAATCTGATATTATCAGTAGTATTCCCCTATAACCTCAATGTAAACTCAGCATCTAATACCACACTGTACTTTATAATTTACACATACTTAAAAATGAGGGGCATCAAGGTCAGACACAAAGATGAGGAAGTATTGTGCTCAAAATCATGAAAAAGCTGAATTTTGGGGCTTATGTGAAATTTTATCCAAGGCTGCTAGATAAAGAGTGGATTTTTAAGACTTTTCCTTAATTTGAAGTTTATTTTACTGGAACAGAATTTATCTGTCTATCCATTGTTGCAGCTTTTCCTTGAAGAACAAGGAGGGAACAGTTCACATCAGCTTCAAGAATTAGAGATTAAAGATCCAGGACAGATTCCAAGGCCCCAGGGACTTCCGGGTTTGACTTGTCTTGAGTGTTTTCTTTCTCTTTCCAATTAGTGATGGTATGTTTATAGTCCTCATTTACCCAGAAGCCAGAGGTATGGAACATCAACAATCACAAGCATTCAACTGTGTGTTGATGAAAGCATGCAGTCATTAACTTTTAAAAAGCATGCTTCATTTTCAACCAGGAAATTATGCCTCAGGCAACTCTCCATAGCACTGCTCCAGTTTATTAAATACCATTCTTACTTGAGCTCGATAAAAGATAATTACTATGTGGGATTACATGGCTAATTAAGGGTCTACTGAAGAAAGCTAATTCATCACGCAAACATTTTCCTTGTGTTCTGCCAAGTACTGAGGGCTAGGATTTGTATGATATATGTGTTATAACTGTGTCATACATGTTATATATACAACACATACATACATGTTCATTTGTTTTACGTTATTATATACTATGTTTTATTTCATATAGGAATATAAACCACACGGCTGGGATATGTTTGGTTACTCAGCACAGGCTTTAGAATGAGATATAGTATGGACTGTTGCATTCAGAAACAATTCTTTAAAGGGGGATATGGTACAACTGATGAAATCAGCACTGTTGTTATATTTCAAAAATGCATTCTTAAGTTGCCTAAATTTTTAAAAACTGAAATGCATATATCCTTTGAATTTGAAACCACCTGAGAAAACTTAAGGGCAGCTACAGAAAAAAAAAGACCTGCAGTCAAAACAAATCAAAGAAATCCAAGGATATTACTACTGACTCTTTGAAAACATTCACATTTTGTGGTTTATAATAATGAATGAATATATGCATTCAGAGCCATAAAATAATCCCCAAATAGTATTTTCTAATTCCTTTAAAAAAGTATCAAGGTAGTTATGAAATCTCCCTTTAAACCTTGAGTGAAGTTTAATGCTGCATTACTGAATGAAGCCACCTTTAATATATATTTCCTGCATTTATTTATTTATTTATTTTTTAAGATTCATTTTTTATTTATACATACAAGCTGGGGTACAGGCCAGAGGCACGGGGCGGCGAGAGGGTTCACCAGAGCCAGAGCGGGGAGCAGAACAGGCAGATCAGAAATACACTGCTGAGGGGAGCAGCGGGCAAGGCAGGAGAGGTCTGCCACGCCATGTGGGATTCTCCCTGGCCGGGCGTCGAACTCGCGTCGCCGCTGCCGACAGCTCCACAGCGCAGCGCTCAACCGCTGCGCCACCGGGGAGGCCCTTGATAGCTTATTTATATTACATACTTTTGAAGGACAATACCCCCGAACTTCAGTGTAAGGATTCCATATGACACTGTCATACTTTATGTGCAATTTTTTCTTAAATAAATAAGTGCGCTTGTTTTTTTTTTTTTAAATCCATTTAAGTTGCATACATGGATGTCCTTATTTTGTCTGTCCTGAGCAGCTGTTCTTTCACTCTCTTAGCTGGAGGAAAGGGGAGATGAAGATGAGGGAAAAGCTTAAAGCAGAAGGTTTCTTCTGCTCACAAATCAAAAGTGGCATTCTCATTTCTGCAACTACTTGCTGTTTTCCATCAGGCTGCTAGTTTATCCTGAAGATGATAAGTACAGATAAAAATGCAGGGTCATAAATCTCTTGTCAATGAAAATATGCCCAAACTAAACCACTTGGTGACAAATATGACTTACAGCACTCAAAACAAGTCAAGGTTATTTTACTGCATATGAACCCAAATTAGCTTATTTCCCATTACAAAGCTCTCCAGCTGCAAAGTTTGGCTTACTTACTAAAGACACAAGACCAATCTTTACGTCCAAATGGAAAGAGAAAGGAAAGAGAAATGTAATTTTAGGACTACACTTGTGAGTCATTTCCTTTTTTTTTTTTTTTACATACCCTGTTCTGGTAACAAATGTACTTGCAGGCTCACTGAATAGTTCTCATATTATTTCTAATAAATATAGAACCTTTTCCGTTTCAGAAAAAATCTCCTTACTCAAGATGACACAAGGAATTCTTGAACACACTCAATGTATCTCCTACTGTCTCCCAACAGCCCATCATTAAAGGTGCCTTAGGCTGGAAATGAGCAATGTACTGCCTTTGTGGATCACAACCCCTGGAGGGAAGCCGAGTCTCCTCTCTCTCTGTTACTGTTTATTGAGAAAAGAGATGTATAGCATACTTGGTTTTGACAACTGCTTTTACACATTTACTGTCTTCCTCCCTCTCCTTTGAGACCTACTGAATGTCTACGCATAGTGTGACCACATATCGCAGGTTCCTAGTTCACCCGGGAGAACCCCAGCTGCCTCCTCTAGACTCAGTGCTTGGGACTTTCAATTCCCCAAAGCATCACTGTTCGGTTAAACCTGCATCCTAGCTGCATGTGGCACTATTTTAAATGTTTGGGACTTTACAGTGATGAAGACAATACCCTCATCCTCAGATGATTTAGAAACTTAAAGGGGAAGAGAAAGCTGGGGAAATTTTTACCCACTTTTATTTCCCAGATTCGTACATTATTTCCCCTTCTTTTTCTCTTTCTGATTTGTAAAGACCACATCTTCCAATGGCCCAAGTTTAAAGTTGTATCCAAATTCCCATGGCTGTTTTGGTGAACGGTGCACAATAAAATGACTTCAAAGATCAGTATAAAAGCTTTACAGGCCAGTTCTTATGTGTGAAATGACACTGAGGTATAGCTGGGTTTTCTTCCAAGGATCAGTTTCCATTCTTAATAACTACATGGCAGCTTTTTTCTTCAAGTGCCTAAAGTATGTCTTTTGTGCAAGCTATAAGCCTGCTTCTAATATTTCTGATACTCCTTGCTGATTTATGTGACTGCCCTAAATAACTAACATTCCTTCCCCAGACCTTAGCATATACTCTGCCCTATAAAGAACCTAAGTTCCAGGCCTCCCTGGTAGAGTGCTGTGCTGTGCTGTGGAGCTGTTTGCAGCTGTGACATGAGTTTGACACCCGGCCTAGGAGATTACCACACGGTGCGGCAGACCTCTCCTGCCTTGCCCGGTGCTCCTCTCAGCAGTGTATTTCTGTCGATCTGCCTGTTATGCTCACCATGCTGTCTCTGGTGAACCCTCTCGCCACCCCATACCTCTGGCCTGTACCCCAGCTTGTATGCATAAGTAAATATATCTTAAAAAAAGAAGAACCTAAGTTCCTTTCTTCAGGGTGGTGGATTTGAGTCTGGGCTTCCATCACCTCATTTGGGGCCATCCTGATAACAAACACTTCTCCCTGTTTCAAACCCTCGGTGTTCAGTGTTTGCTGCTGTGTCAGGGAAAACAAGCCGACCTGAATCAGTAATAATCTTGGATAATGGAGAGGGCCAAAGCTGAGTTGTATAATCAGTATATTATTTTTAAATAATTGTTGGTACTCTCAATAAGTGTTGGTACTTTATCAACTCAATGATAATGTTACCAAGAATAATTTGAGAGTGACAAAAAAGGTAATAAAAATTTATTTAGGTAAGAAGTGTTCTTACTCACAGAGAGATAAAAATCTCTATGAGTAACAGGTCAATAAGACCATGGATAAAAGAAACAAGATAACTTGACTTAAACAGATCGTATTTTGCTCACATGTAAGAGGCAAAGCTTTTAGCACTTATGAGAATACTATACTATACTTACGAAACTTTTTAGACAAAAATTCAAATTCTATTAGGGTATAATTAAAAAAGCAAGTTTTTCTTTCAAAGAACATTTAAAGTTGCTACTGTGAATACACAAACCTGGATTTCTACAGAGACAATTAAACAACAAATGATTATGTAATTCTATGACAAGTTATTGGATTGATCAGTTATATACAATATGGAATTTTCCCAAAACCTGTGAGGAGAAAGTGTGCCTGTGATATTTAAGCCAATCAAAACTTACTGGTGAGACAAAGGTAGAGGGGAGAACAAACAAAGAGGGAAACGAATGAAATGACAGCTATTTCTAATTCCAAACCTAAAAATTCACTTGAGTGCAAGTATGCTACTGCTCTTCCATGAAGTTCAGTGGCCAACATCCAGGCAGGTTCAGTCCTGCCTCAGTCCCTCATTCCCTGCTCTCTTCTCTGACTCCAGGCACCAGGTTTGACCGCCACTGCCTCACAATCCAATTCTGTACATCTTTATTGCAGTTCTCCCCTTGTTGTTTTCTGAAGACTGGTTTTTCCCCCTTTCACTAAGCAAATTCCTGCTAGAGGTTTGAATTCATCAATAAGTACCCCCTCTTTTAAGAAATCTTTCTATACAGGCTATATCTTGCCTTTGCCACCAAAATTTAAAGAAATCAAAATAACCCTTCCCTACTTCTTCCTCTACGTTAATATAATATAGCACTAGGTATACCTATTTCATGGACTTATAAATTTGTTATTTTTACATTGATTTGCTATATTGGGCTATGAAGTTCCTGGGAAAAGGACTGACGGCTGTTTACCTTAAGAACCTCAGTTTCTTGAGCAATGCCTGCCTGGCACAGGGTCAGTGTTGAACAATAACTTACTGAAAGAAGAATAACTGAAATTATGTTTTTTATAATGTGTATAATCAGTGTAAAAATTGAACTAATGATTCCAAACACCTTGGCTATTGTTTTTCGGGACAGTGTAAACGTGACATTTTACATCATACTCTTAATCAACCAAACTACTTAAGAGTCTTTTGGGTCTTTCTGACTAGTTTCCCTAAAGTCATGCTATATATACTACGGTTTCTCTAGCATTTTCATAAATGAAACAAGATCTTGTCTTATTTACCAGTGTAATAAACTTCCTAAAAGTGTATTAAAGAAGTTTATCATTAGGGCCTCCCCGGTGGCACAGCGGTTAAGCGCTGCGCTGTGGAGCTGTTGGCAGCGGCGACGCGAGTTCGACGCCCGGCCGGGGAGAATCCCACATGGCGCGGCAGACCTCTCCTGCCTCGCCCGCTGCTCCCCTCAGCAGTGTATTTCTGATCTGCCTGTTCTGCCACCCACTCTGTCTCTGGTGAACCCTCTCGCCGCCCCACGCCTCTGGCCTGTACCCCAACTTGTATGTATAAATAAAAAAAAAAAATCTAAAAAAAAAAAAAAAGAAGTTTATCATTAAAAAGTATGAAAGTTCATCTTTCAAGTTGGGAGTTCATTATCAATCTATAATATTTTATAACACATCCAGCTGTGATATCAAACAGTTACCATAAAACTAAAATTCATTAGCAGTAAACCAATTACGCACCTTCAAATAGGAATCAGTGCAGCCCCAAACAGAAACCAATGTAGTAGAAGCTATCTAGTATAGCCCAGAGAGCTGGCTGGATAGTCAGGCACCAACCAGTCAGCCAGTAAATATTATGACCAATTCAGAAGTTCTGTTTTAATAACGTTTTGAGGATTCTCCAAATATTCTCCTATTTCTTCAAGTACAGAACTCCAGCTAATTGAGTACTGAGTATTTTGACATAAGTACTGTCCCTGTAAAAAGACATTTGCTTACCTTGTATAACATGTGAGTTGTCTTTCAAGAAGAAGTTATACAGGTATTTGGGGATAAAAGCAGACATGCACGCATAAGCCAGGGCTAAAAAAGAAGGCGGCAAAGGCATATGCCAGATTAGTCAGTGTGGCCTCGCAGCTGCCGCAGCATTCACTGCGCACTTCTTCAGTCTACTACACACAAGAGTCATGCGCATAAAGGAGGGACACACTGACTCAAAAGGGGAAATCCTCCGCTCTAAAAACATGAAATGTTTTGGACAACTAAGCACAAGTTACCCAAGTAACTTTTCATTTTCAATTTACCATGGAAGTCATTGTCCCATAATAATAAAGTGATTATTACCTAAATTTTATACATATTTCAAAGCTCTAAGCATGATCATTACGGAGATATAAAAATCTCAAAATTTGTAATTTTTGCTAACGCTAGTTAGGATTTACAACCGCTAGTTTTAAGTTGTCATTTCAAACATAGATTCCTTATCATTCTTTGATCAGTATGTGTGATAATGGACTATACCGACCAAAACAAAGACAGCTCAGGTCTGGAATAATGAGTAATGATATTAGAGAACAGTGTATTTAAAAAACTGTTTAAACAGGGAAACTTGGGATTATGCTATCTCTACTCAATTCCACGAATCTAAGCAAATTCTGACACGAAGGAGGTAGAATTTGAAAAGACTGAGACTCACAGAAGAGGCTTCTAGAGATCCTTGCAACACTCTACATGTGATACCACTAGGGGTCTGAGTTAACTAAGTTGAACAAATATTTACTGAAAAACCTACTATTTAAAAGGACATTATAATAGGCAGACAGAAAAATAACAAAAAGATACAGCAACCCAAAACACGGTTAACTATCAATAAATAAACGACTAGAATATGAAACAACATCAGATACATTTCTGGACATGCAACTGCTGTATGGGCTCTGGAGGGAAAATAAGGAAAGTCTTCACTAGGAAGCTAGTGGTGGAAATGATAGGCTTTGGAGATATAAGACCAAAATTTATTTCTCTACAAAACTGTTTAGGAAGCAGATAGTCATTAAAACTAATCTCTAAATAAGTGAGAATTTTCTCCAAAGTTTCATAGTCACCAAAGTAGATGAATGCATTTTGAATAATGTGTCAGAATTTTTCCAAATCTCTAGGTACTGCCTGATTACAACTGAAATTCTCTAGTAATTCTCTATCAGATTGATTCACAGAAATTTACAGTATCTACTAGCAAGAGAGCAAGAAACTTACAGTAAGAACCTTTTGTTTTTGAACAAAATAGTTTAGAATAATGTGCCCAATGATTATTTACATAAAAAAAAACAACAGACTTACCTTCATTATTGAAATTTAAATATAGGAATGGAGCACAAAGCGAGTCAAGACCTGGTAGGGAAGGTTGGGGGAAAAGAATTCAAATAAGCACAATGCAGTTGACTTGTAGATATATACCTTCCTCAGTTCTGATCATACTTGTAGATTAAACACTCTAAGTATTACCCTGAAATATATTATTGCCTGGTTGGTCTTTGTGAGGAGGAACTGATAATGACTGGCATATAATAAATGCCCCAAACAAATCAGCTGTTATAATAATTTGGAATAATATTATTAAGAATTCAGAGAAATAAAGTAATAGAAAAACGCGAAGACAATAGAATGCTTATATTATCCCATCGCTAACCCTAAGTGTGTGATCTTGGCAACCACTCAGCATCTCCAGGTGTGTTTTCTCATCTAGATTTGTCTTACACATTGAAAAAAGTTCCTTAAAAAGTGTGAATTAAAACACAATTTATGACCCCTCTTTATTGACAGTAATGTTGTTCATATGTAGTCATGTGAAAAGAAAGTACATAAGTCTACCCATGATTGTTAAGAATATTTAGAACTCTAAAGTGGAGAGAGGCTAAAAAAGTAGTAATAATGGTTTCATTTTAAGTCTGACCAGAAATAGATAAAGAATTGAAATATTAAAAACTACTATTTATAACAAATTCAAAACCAGGAATGAGTGGAATGGGTTTTTCATTTATGAATTTATTAGTAACTACAAAAATAATAAGAAAAGCTAAAAAGTCAAGAAAATGGGATATTGAAAAAATTTCTTTAAGAAAGGAAGGATAAAATGAGCAGTTTAGGGACTAACCTAGTCCCCAACTCCAAATTACCCTAAGTTGTTAATCATTAAGTTTGAAGAACATGAAATACAACATTTTTTTTATGGTATAAAATTAGCTTGCTGTTTGCATAAGCATTGAAAACACTGATCCATAAAGATTAAAATGCATAAAATATTTTTCCAACTCTTCCAATTCAACATGATAGCAAGTTGTTTCATTAAATGTCATGCATTTAAATGATATCCACTAGGCATTCAGACAAAATTTAAAAATTTGCATATAAATCTTTCAAAAAATGGATTACAACTTTAGAATTGTTTTTTACAAAGCCAAGGATGTTTGGATATTTTGTTTTGGCTTTTGCAGATGTGAGCCATACAACAACTTTTGAAAAGTACTTCAAAAAGTGCTTGGAGAAAGGTCACCTTGCCAGTACACAAGATCGGGATGGGACACCACCCAGGCTTTCAGCACCCTGCGAAACTTGGCATGGCCTTCAGGAGAGGACAAGAGCTCGTCATACTGATGGCACCGAGGGATGTCCACCTCGATCTGCGAAACAAAAAACGGCATGTGTGAGAGTGATCCCCAATAAAACCCATGATTAGAAAAAGGACTGGCTGTATTTTGAATTTCAGAATATACCACCTACAAAATCCTAGTGTCTGAAGTTTTTGAATTTTATATTAATCCCTAGAAATACAAAAAAAAAATTGTGTGAAGATACATTTTGAAAGTGTCTATATTAGTATAATTTTCAAAAAACCTTCCTTCATGAAAAAGAAAAATATTGGATGGTTTCACTTCTAGGAGGAATATAAGGGAACCAAACAAAGGAGCAGGGAAAGAAAAATAATAACAACAAAAAAAACCCCACAACAAAACAAAAATGAACAACTATAAATCAGAGACACACTGCAGGGGAGGGGAAGGGAGAAGGATCAAAATGAGGGCAGGAAAAGCACAAGGGACTGTGGTGATGGTGCATGATGAACTGCTGGTGGAAATCCTGTGGGGACTACACCTGAGAAAAGACAGCAAACATTGTAAAAAAATAAATAAATAAAAAAATAAAGCCTTTCTTCACAACCTGGTCTAAATGACAGGCAAACTCTTCATATAAAAAAGTACAATTTTTAGGAAAAGTTCTTGACTTTGATTCCCTTGAGAAAGGAAGGTGAATGAGTTTCAGAGCATCAGTCGTGATCATTCTGAGATCACACACAGCACGAAAGGAAGAAAATTCCTCATGCCTTTCTATAATTTAAAGATTTTGAAGAATTATCTTAGGTTAAGAAATTCTAACTCATACCTGTCTATCGGTAGGAATTGGAGTATCTTTATCAATGGCATCATATTTGGTCTGAATAGCACCCTGAAAAATGTAAGAGAAGATATATAATTCATCAGATTTTTTATTAAGTTAGGCAAAATCAACTTCTTATAAACATCTATGTTTAAAAATACACCCAATTCAAAACAAAATATACCTCCTGGAAAAATTCTCTAATCTCTGATAATCTGTGAGGAGAATCTGTGATATCTGCCATTTGTTTAGGGAGACATTTGAGTTACATGCACAAGAAGGCAAGTGTGTCAGGTGAGTCACTCAGCTAATGAGTATGTGTAGCCAACACCCCAGCCTCCTAGAACTTACTGTTCTTTATTCATTGTTGCCTCACAAGCAAGTTTCATAGAGAAATTCTGAATAACTGGGGGAGGGAGGGGGGACTAGAGGAGGGAAGAATATCTCATGGGAAATTTTCACGTTAAAGTTGTTAATGAAAGTAAGAATAAAATGAAACCAGGAAAAGGGAGGCAGAAATTCAGGATAAATTCAAGAGCGAAACACGTAATTATGAAATCATTAAGGGGCTACAGGAATCATTTACATGTTTCAGTTATACGATTACAGGAGAAATAATTGTCATCAATTCAAGTTTTGGTCTATAGGAATAGCATGAAATGATTCTTATTACTTTGTTTTACTCTAATAGCAGACAAAGTGGCAAGAATTTGTGGCTCAAAATCTGCCACTGCACACTGTGCCAACTTTCTGGCACGTCGGTTAAATGAGAGGTTTGGACAACCTACCTCAGATGGATGTTGCCCTGAAGTCTAGCATTGTACGGTTCTAACTAGCAACGGAAAAACAGGCCTTGTTGGTGTTGACTGCTATTCATTTTTATTAAGGTAGCGCTGGTTTTCAGCACTGTACACGATTCAGAAGTGTAAGTGCCGGCATCTTCAGGAGTATGTGGTACCACACCACACCTACCACCAAGGCACCCAGAGTCCTTCACCAGAGTCTACTGTCAGCTCTCCCCCTCGGGAGCCCCAGTTTTACAATCAGATTCCTAAGGCTTGTTTTATAAATTAATCAAAAGCAAGAATATTTTGTAAACTCTCATCAAGGGAATCAGATAGGAAAAAAACAATTATTTCAGGAGAGAATGGAAAAGGATTAAAAACAGTGGCGGGAACTCACACACACAGAAATGGGTGATAATATGTATAGCATATTCTATAGGAGAACATACGAAGGCAGGATGACACAGAAATTGACAGGAAAGGAAAAATCCTGGTAAGGGTCTGGCCTGTTACCATGACTGCTGTCACTCAAGTTCTGTTAGAACCGCAAGTCACCCTAACAAATGTGAGATGCCTCTGCTTTCCGTACTGCCACAGAGAAACTGCTGTAGAAGAAAAAGTAGCTATTTCTCTTGGTCCATGATGGTTCTGGTAAGATAGATGTACCAAACGGCACAAAAATATGTTAATGATTTCTAACAAGATGCAAATTGGAATGGAGTTTCTCCAAACTCAGTACTATCAATAGGCAACCTTATTCCTAAATGGCTATGAACCCCATCAAATGAAATATTAAATAGCATAATTCTAACTTTCATTTCTATCTTCTCTTCTGTCTGATCTATTCTTTTCCTCTATTTCTTTCACTTAAAATTGCCAAATACACTTAAAGTTCATATTTCATGACCTGATTCACTAACAGTTTAAAAATACTATTTGGGAAGTGCTTTCCTTCTTCCTTAGCATTCTTAATCAGCTCCTCACCTCTCTTCCTTCTTACCTCCACTCCCAGAAGGGCAGCCCAGGTCAAACCTCTCAAAAGAGGAGGAATGTCAACTCTTGCTTCTTTCCAGATTTGATTTTTCTTATATGGATAAGCCTATAGATGGAAACAGATATCTTAAATTACCAAGTACTATCTTTCAGTCTGGACGGTTCGAATATATCAGTGATATAAGTTGGAGGTGACCTGTAATAAATTTCTAAGGGTATGAAATTACTCTGTCTGATGTTATTAATACCTGCAAGTTTGTGATGGAATAGTTCCCTACCTTCTGTAAAGCTCATAAAATACAATCAAAGAGAGGAGCTGATTCTATTGTTTTTAATCATTCATCTTTTTGTGCTCTAGGGGAAACATGAATTAGTCCTATGGAGAGAACATTATAAGCCTCATGTGTGTTAAATAACGTGTAGAGGGCCTCCCTGGTGGCACAGTGGTTAAGCGCTGCGCTGTGGAGCTGTTGGAGCGGTGATGCCCAGCTGGGGAGATTCCCACATGGCGCAGCAGACCTCTCCTGCCTTGCCTGCTGCTCCCCTCAGCAGTGTACTTCAGTCGATCTGCCTGTTCTGCTCCCCGCTCTGTCTCTGGTGAACCCTCTCGCCACCCCACGCCTCTGGCCTGTACCCCAGCTTGTATGCATAAATTTAAAAAAAAACCTTAAAAAATGTATATAAAGCACTTTGTAAATTACTTGGTGATACAGAAAGTATTTAATAAATATAAGTTACTATTATGGCTACTTCTATATCCTTGCATACAAATTTGTCATTTTATAAACTTGTACCATAAGAGAGGTTTCTAGAATATAATTATTTGGACAAAGGGTTTGGTTGTTTCTATGGCTCCTGATAGATACTTTCAAATTGCTTTATAGCTTCTTTCAATAAATTTACCTTATTCTGAAAACATGAGAATTTCAGTTTCAATATACCTTTGCTCACTTGCTAATGTAGTATGCAATATAAGTCTATATATTTTTCATTTACAGTGAAGATAATGTTCTAAATAGATTACTTACTAATTATATTTCTATTATATTCTTTTCACATTTGTCTGTTTTCCCACTTTTTTCCTGCTTTGTGTTCTTTAAACATAAGGATATTAATCTTTTGTGTAATATTATTTCGCATAGATTCTTAGATCTTGTTTTTACTTTTTAATTTTACTTAGTATGAACATATATCATTTTTATCTTTAAAGCTAACCAGAAAAGATAGGTAGGGCATATGAATTTTTGTTCTCCTGACATCAACATGCCCAAGAATTATCAGTGAAATAATAAAAAAAAAAGGAATAGCATATATAGGCTCTCCTAACACCTCACACTATAGAACCCTATGTACCTTTAGTAGCCTGTCAAAGAGGACAATCCTGTTTAGTTGGTACTCTGTGTCCCTCTCTCGGATGATTAGAGGGAGAGTAGCAGCTGCAGACAGCTCATTGTTGCTGTTGGAATGAGGTAAGTTAGCCTGGCTGTAAGAGGTAAACAAATACAAATTGACAAAAGACACAAGATTTAAGAAAACCAAAACTTTGTACTTATGTGTTATATTTAACAAACACTTTCCAGAGAAAATATTATAAGCTCCCTACAAATATAAAATAGACAAAAAAAAAAAAAAAGAAGTATGAAAGAAAGACACTCACTCATCTTCAAGCAGTGGGTAAAATGCTTCCCCACCAACATCTTTTAATCTCTGTGAATTTGAAGAGAAAATATTAAGAATGAGGATCTGAGACAGATGCATTGATCTGTATTTAAGAGAATAAATAATGTATGAACTATAAATTTATAAAGGTACCAAGAAGAGTATAAAATAGAATCTAAAACTCACTCCTATCATAAACATGTAAATATACCATGCCTCTAGTGATTAGCTGTGAAGAACATTCTATATTTTCATTTTTTACCTTCAGGTGTCTCTTATAAATGTTAGATGCAAGATTATGATATTTTTACTGTGACATCTTCCCATACACAAATTCAGGATTACTAAAGTTATTATAAAGTTTAACAATAGAATAAAATACATACACATATATATTTTTTTTGTATAGAAGAACTGGGGTGTAGGCCAGAGGTGCTGGGGGAGGGAGTTGGTGGTGGTCATAAGAGGATTTACCAGAGACAGAGTGGGGAGTAGAACAGGCAGATTTACTGAAATACACTGCTCAGAGGAGTAGTGGGGGAGACAGGAGAGGTCTGCTGAGCCATATGTGAGTTTGCTCCCTGGTCGGGGATCGAACTCAGGCCACAGCAGTGATACTGCTGACACTTAACCCCTAGGCCACCAGAGAGGCCTGATAAAATATTTTAAATTATATGAAGATGACTAGGCCAAGATGGAATCAGGTAAAGATATACTATACTAAAGATATACTATATCAGGTAAAGATATACTATACTAAAAGAACTAGAATAGCTGTATTACTTTCAAACAAAACTCACTACACAGCAAGAAAAATCATATATACACAGACACATATTCTACTTACAAGAGCAATAGTAAAATATCTTAAGAATCTGATATGCAGACATTAAAAAGAAAATTGTGACATAAAATAGGACTTAAACAAATGGCATAAATATAACATGTTTAAGAAATAGGAATCTGGGCCTCCCTGGTGGCGCAGCGGTTGGGTGATGCACTGTGGCGCTGTTGGCAGCGGCGATGCAAGTTCGACACCTGGCCAGGGAGATTCCCACACGGCGCGGCAGACTTCTCCTGCCTCGCCTGCTGCTCCCCTCAGCAGTGTGTTTCCGCCCATCTGCCTGTTCTGCTCCCCACTCTGTCTCTGGGGAACCCTCTCGCCGCCCCACGCCTCTGGCCTGTACCCCAGCTTGTATGCATAAATAAATCAATCTTAAAAAAAAAAAGAAACAGGAATCCATGTTAAAGACATCATTTCTCTACAAATTAATCTATAAATTCAATGCATTTCCAATAACATTTTATGAATATTTTTATTTTAAAGTTAATGAAGCTTAAATCAAATAGAAGACTGCGATGTTAAGGAGCCCCTAGTCCATTTTGACGACAAATTGGGGGGTCTTTCTTTGCTAGACATGAGAGCTCTTATAAAGCTATTACACAGTAAGATAATGTGCTACTGGCTAAGGTTTGACAAATAGATCAAAGATGAGATAACCAGGCATATATGAAAGAGTTGGCAGTGTAGATTTAAGAAGCAAGGAGTCAATTATTGTATTGTATTGAATAACTACCTCACATCTTCTTCAAAGAAAAAAAATTCCAAGTTGACTAATGGGTTAAATGGGGAGGGGTAGAAGCTTTAAATCTTTCAGAAATATACTTATAAAATATCTCCATAACATTGCATAATTTTAAATGTTACAATCAGGAAAATACATCAAATAAAATATATTTTACTATAAAGAAAAACACCGATAAAAGAATACTATTCATTAAAAGTCACCTTCAAAAAGGGGGAAAAAGCAAAAAGGAAAAGCCACATTTGAAGATTTTTTCTGCCAACTATAACAAAGACTCCATGTCTATAATACATTTTTAAAATCCCTCAATTCAATATATCACTGGATAAAAATATTGGCAAAAGCTAGAAACCAGTAATGTGTACATAAGCAAATAAAGTAAAAACATGAAAAGACAAAACTGGCAATTAAAATTTAGTATTATAGTAAAATACCAGTAGCAAAAACTTTTAGAACAATGACTTTTTAAAACTGATAAAACCATGTTACCAAGTATGTAGAGAAATGTGTCCAGTGAAGGTAAAAGATAAACTGATAAAACCGCCTTTGTGAGTGATCAGAGACTACGTACTAAAGCCGATGAACAGGTGTTGTTTTCTAACAATGCTACTCCTCGGCACAAATCTTAAAGAAAAGCTCACATATTTTATCAGATGTGGGGGGAATTTAAGGCTCTATGTATATGCGTAAGATCTTATTAAAAAAAAAGGTCTGAGAGCAATGTGCCCAAACAATCTCCATACGTTTCGTAGCTGGCACAGGGACAGTGTCACGGTGGTGTCATCTAACAGTGAGCTCCTATCACGACCTTGTCCAAAGCTTTCACCGTCTTCAAAGAGAAAACTGAAAAGAGATTCAAGAATGACTATATTAAGTAATACACAAAATCTGATCTATTCTTTCTTAGCACTGGATGTTTAGAGATGACCTTAATGTAGTAGATACACATGCTAATTCTCAACAATGAAAACATAACATCTACATAATGTTATAATGTGATGTACAATAAAAAGTATAAAAAAGAAAAAAAATTATTCTAAATCATCAATTCCTTCATTGAAGGAGATTTTAACGGAATAGGTTAATAACAAATTAACTGCTGGTTAAAATTTCTACAAACGTCTCTCATTTTTAAACATATTGAGTTGGTCTGAATATAGCATATATATATTCAATATAAAACATTTTAGGATTACAACAGTATGATTCACATTCCTTTTTCATACAGGTTCAATGCTAAAATTACCCTCCTGACACTCTATTAATGTACTCCTAAGTATGTTTACAGGAGTGAAAAATGATCAAAGGAAAAATAAAACTCATAATGATGGTAGCATCTTAGCAAAAATAATGACTAATATTGATAAATATATTAATAAACAATAAACACAATAAATATTAAATGCATATGCTGTGTTTAGAATTTCAGAGAATTTTTAAGAATTTATATATTCTTCAAACCATTTATTCTGGCAATTTCTACTACTTTATTTCCTGTTTTTCTATTTAATTCAATGTGTGCACAGAATAGTTGGTTGAAGTTAATATTTAAAAATCAGATAAGAAGGGAGAAAGTAGAGAACGGTGAATTTTCAAATAATTAACTAAAAAATCTGACATGTGAGGAAAAAAAAACAATCAGGACACTATTGGTAGAATAACCTACAATGATCAAATCTAGTCCTAAAATTTAATACTGAAAGTTTAAAGCATTGACCGTTGGAAATGTATTACTCTTTAGCTTCCAGTCTAAATTACAGGACGGTGTCCAAGATCATCAGCAGCTCTGATTTTTCTCACCCGTGACTTAGCATGTGTTGATGGCTAGGATAAGCAGTGAGGCCATGGAACACGTTTACATTTATAAATATAATTGAAAACAGAAAATAGTTTCTCATAAAAGAAAAATCAGCTTATTGTTACCACAATTAAAAGAAAAATCATTATTTAAAAAAAAGACATACTAGCCTAAATCATTAATGCTCTTGACTGTTAACTTTTTTCTGACTTGTACAGTTTTCATTTCTTGAACATCAATTAAAAGATGTCTTATAGTAGCAACTTCACTTCAAGTAGATCATAAAAAGCCAAATTATTATGAAAACACTATTAATCAAAAATAATAATGTTGCTGGAAATCGCAATTAGAAACTATAGTCAAGAAAACAAGAGCTTTACTTTCAATCTTGTAATTGCTTAGTTGGAATGTTTACCAAAGGAAAAAAATCCAACAGAATTTTAATGTTATTAATGTCATTAAAATTGTTACCAATTAAAATGTTATTAATATTAATGTCATTACTAGGCGCTGCTAATTTCCAAGAGAAATCTTCTTTCCTTACTTGGGGAGTGTGCAGATGGGGGGTTTGGAGCGAATGATTTCCTTATTGGCAAGTTCCTTCTCCAAGTCGCCTCCAGCTAAACACCAGAGATAGTATACTTCTTCCAGAGATCTTTCTGCCAGGTAATCACTATTTATATCTATTCAAGCAAATGAAAAAGAATCATAGCTGTCACACTTTGTTTTTATTAAATCAACAGGCAATAATGGCTGTCATAACCCCCAAATGTAAAACTTGAACATAACATTCCCTATAGAATATTCATATTACAAAAGGCACAGAGGGGGAAATGCAGATATACATATTGGATATATTTTCAGTGTCTTTGAAAAAAGGGGTTTTTGCCCCCTCTATCAAACATACAGAGAGCTCTGTATCACATGTATCAGATTCTTGGGGAACAGAACAAAGCAGAAAAAAAGCTGAAGGGTAGACCACCAACACAAACTACCCATCTCTCATGCCTTGAGCCAATGGTTGCCTCTTCCAAGCAATCTTCCTTGACACCTAAGACTAGCACGCTTCAGCTGTGTATGGTCATACTGACCTCCACTTACAGTGGTAACTGTGTGGGCAAATGTCGGTCTGGTTATTTGGTATGAATGTTTGTGGAAGATACAGTGTGTGGAACATATAGGGATGCAATAAATTTTTGATTGAATGAATGTCCAGTAACTATCAGTAAAATAATTTCTAGAAATTACTTTATAGTAGATTTTATGTAATATGGTATATAAATGTTGATACAGTGAAAAATCTATTGGGAATTAGACCTGATTTTGGCATTAAGAAATGAGATGAAAATGGGACTTTGGTTTGCATGACAAAGAACCTTTTCTGTCCCCTCCCCACCTCTCCCTTCCCTATCCCTCCTCCCTCCCTCCCTCCTTCCCTCCCTCCCCCCCCTCCTTCCTTCCTTCCTTCCTCCATCTATTCATCCTCCTTAATTCTTAAAACTCTTGCTCCAAAGCAACTTAAATGTAAAGGATTAAAATGTTAAGTTAGTCCTATTTAACTGTATCCAGAATTATCTCTTAAGTGCATGACAAGTATCTACAAAGCCTTATTAATAAATTCAAAACTGAAACCAGAGTATGGGTATTTCCTTTAAAAACAGGGTTATATTACTGTCTATGTCTTTTTCTATCATTACCTTTGCACAGCTGACTAATATCCTCAGGCAGAGTTAAATCAGCACATCTCAGAGAAGACGAAAACAGACTGGCAGGTCTGGTAAAGGGGGTGTATAAAGACGATACCTCATTGAAAACCTTGTCTTGCATTAGTTCACCTGGGGTTGGCCTTGAGAAACAAATTTAAAATACAGAGCAGGAATGAAAGTCATTTCAGATATTTATCTTTATGTAACAATCAAGTGATTGAGTAAAGGCTGAATCTTTTACCATTGTTGTGCTTTTTTTACCTTACGATCTATCAAAAATTATTATATGTGAGCATCTCCATTTTTACTTTTAGTTTGACTAAGGTAAACATGTTTTACTTGGTATCTTAATTAAAAAATTGTATAATAATAATATCTCCCAATTTTCTTCCTACTCTTACTTTAATGTGGTATATTCACCCAATACTATGCTTTTAATGCCATGTGTCTCTTCCAAAATTGTCTTGATAAAAGTGATTTCTAAAAACAAATCAGATTACAATCATCAAATATTATATATTTAGGGAAAACTGTATGGCTAACAGTGATGTAATCAAATGAAGAAGAAATTAAACCTCTAAGAAGTCCTTTTATATTATCAACAATTGTTAGTTTATCTCATCAATAATTCAAGTTCTTTGTTATAATACATACCACCAATAAACTATTGTTCTCACTCCTCTTTTATTATTTGTGTCTAGGACTATATATACTCCATAACAGAACTGAGAGGCGAGGAAATGGTCCAGAAACTTATTTTGGTATATGCCAGGTTTCTGACCATGACTTTTCTTTTCTTTTATGAAAAGACATTAATACCATACATTAAGATAATGATGTCAATTATGTAATTCAATATATGTCAGTATTATGAATAGTAAGAATATAAGAGCAGCTCTGGTATGTCAAAGAGCACAGTGTACCCCCACACTTCAACAACATCAACCTTTTGGAAGGGTGGAAGGTGAGGCACTTCTTCAAAAGATCTATCACATTTTCAGGAAGTTCCTGGTAAGTAAAGGGAGGAAAAAACAGTTTTAAATGACCCATTTCAAAAATATACTTTAAACAAATGTTTGCTACTCAAGATCAGTTGATTTTTTTAAAAAAAGTCTTCTTTTGGACTTTATACAAACTTGTATTAGTCTGTTAAACAAATATCTAAACAGAAATAAACACAGTTTTAGAATAGCTTGCTATTAGATCCCAGGTATGCAAAATAAATATATATTCAATAAGAGAAAATTACAAACCTTTATAATGTCCAGACAACCATGTTCTTCAGCCAGAACTGTTAGAGTATCATCCACACAATCTATAAGAGAGAAAAATTACAGGCATTACTGTTGTTTTTCTAAACTACCAGGCTGTAAACTGAACTCTAATAATTTTTTAAAATGTGGAATGCAGCATTGGAATTTGGAATAGTAAGCTTTGTTAACTGTTCTTATGTGTTTTAGTTAAGAAAAAAGATTTCAAACATTGACATTAACTGAGCCACAGACATTGAGAGATAGCACCTTATACAGTGAGATAAAACAATGATTCAAGGAGATAAAGATTCTCTCTACTATATATTCAAATTACTCTTTAAAATGCTTTATTATCTCTTCTTGGTTTTAAGACTAATTTATTATTACTTAGTTTGCAAAATGTACACACATGTCTCTGAATATTTAAAGCATACATCTAGGATGCACACATTTAGGTATCTTTAAGGCTCCTTAGAGCTATATAACAAACTTCGAAATTAAATGTGCCAAATACGGTACAATTTTCTTCAAGTTATTTACAATCATTATTTAGTATTTATCAGTACTATTCAGCACATCGTCTTATTTATAAGCTATCATTTTGGACCCTAATCTGTCACTCTTTCCCATAATGTGCTCTATAGTACTGTTTTTCTCTCCTTTTTTGTACTACACATGCTTAATTTACTCCACTCAAAAATGAAGAGTACGAATTTTTATAAATTGAAATTAATAATGTTTGGATTGGACATATATGCAAAATATAAGAGCTTGTTTTCAAGAAAAATAAACATTCTTCTTCAGCCCTTATTTTACCTAAGATTTATGAACTAGAAATAGAAAGCCTGATCATTCTCTTAGGTACCTGAAGGTAAAATGACTCAGATCCATGCAATCTCATGTTCTCATACTTTGGTTTCAAAGTTTACTGGGCTATATCATAAAGTGAAGAGTGTATCTATCCATGTGAAATTTCCTTAGTGAATTAGGAAAGCATTACTATAATTTTTCAAAGTCACTTCTTAAGGTGTCCTGATAATGCTTATCATTGATCACTAGGAAACTGGAAGAGGACATTTCAGAGCACTCTATTTTTTATCTTTTTTTTTAGGATTCACTATTTTAGAAGGATACCACCCTCAGTGTATATAAGCATCAACTGTCATTAAAGATTATACTTAGAGTTGAAAAGATGTTAAATTGCATGACACTTACCCAAAGTAAGCAAAAATTTTAGTCTTTCAGAGATATCCAAACTCTGAAATAGTTTTCTTCCCTAAATGGAAAATGAAATTCTTGTTAATATTTACAACTTGTTTTTCTCAGAGATGGGATTTATTTTCTTGGATACCTCTATTTTCCTTCAGAGGTTTTATTAAATTATTAAAGTTAGCTGTACTAAAAAAAAAAAAAGCTTCAGTGACATAACAATTTTTATATGTTACATAATGTTTCAAATGTAAACATTTCATGACCTATGGGTCATCCTATCCTACCTTATCACTTTGGAGACCCACACATGGCACAATGCTTAGAGCATCCCAGGCCACAGAAGCCCTATTTGCTCACGAGATAAGATGCCTGCTGGGAAAGACTCCTACCTCCCTTCCACCTACCAGATAGTTCTGACTTTATATCACGATCCATGCTGTCTGCTTGTCCACCCAGAACATTCCATGATATCCTGCTTCCTCCCCCATGCTTTGTGCTCTCACAGGACCTGGCAGGTTTCTATATTTAAGACACATATCATATTGATTGTTTCATTTTTAGTTGGCTTCAGGAGGTTTCATGGAATGGAAGCAAAGACTTATACCTTCAAAGAGTGTTGAGTGACCACCATGTGCCAAGCTGGACCTTCTACTAGCAGCTTTGTAACTTGGGCAAGTTACTTAACTACCCTGAGGCCTATTTTTCTAATCTTTAAATTTGGAATATTAACTATACTCATTGCACAGGGTTGCAGTGAGAGTTATATAATGTATAAAAAAATGCTCAGCGTTTTTTCACACAGAAGTATTTCATAAATATTGATTATTACTATGTTTTAATAATAAACAATTGAACTTGTATGGTTCTATAAACAGACTTAGAAGATTTAAGAAGATGTTCTTTTCTTTATGTAGAGGAAAAGAGAGGGATTCTCTCTAAATCAAGAAGAAAAAACTTTCTTAAGGATGTAGGCAATCTGAACTACAGGGGGAAGTCACTGAAAGTAAATTGCCAGTCCTCTTCTCAATCCTATATACCACTGTCATTAATTTTATGAAAATACAGGGGCCTCCCTGGTGGCGCAGCGGTTAAGTGCTGCGCTGTGGAGCTGTCGGCAGCGGCGACGCGAGTTCGACGCCCGGCCGGGGAGAATCCCACATGGTGCGGCAGACCTCTCCTGCCTCACCCGCTGCTCCCCTCAGCAGTGTATTTCTGATCTGCCTGTTCTGCTCCCCACTCTGTCTCTGGTGGACCCTCTCGCCGCCCCACGCCTCTGGCCTGTACCCCAGCTTGTATGTATAAATAAAAAAAAAAATAAAAAAAATCTTAAAAAAAAATTTATGAAAATACAGATTTGAGTCCTTACTAGGAATAACTCTTAAGTAACCAAGCACTTCATATACATTATTTCATTTACTATTCTGCTGACTTCACAATTCAGATACTATTTTTCCTTACAGAAGTGGAACTCAAGTCTTGAAGTCAGCTTAATGACACTAAGTCACACAGCTATCCTCTGTAGCATCAGAATTCAAACCCAGTTCTGATGACAGAAGCTTGCCCTGGTACTGTTATGCTTTACTACTTCTGCTGCTGAGCCCATTCTAAAATACGCAACATGAAGAAATTCTTAAATCTTAGATATGGTAAAGATCAATGAGTTAATGTTTTAAAAAATATTTCGAAAATCCTTTAGAAAAGAGAAAAATAACAGATGAATAATAAAATTTCATGCCTCAAAAGATCTCATAGTCCAAGTAGAGTAGACAAACGTGACAAATACTATAGAGGAGAAAATCAAAGATGGAGACCTAATACTGGCAGGTATTTTAGAGGTCGGACTGAGAGACTGTGAGTTGTCCCTCCAAAATCATCCTAATCTTGGACCTGATAGACTGTCCCTTCTTCCATTTTCACATTCTTTCTCAATATTTAGGTGCTGAATTAAAGGCTGCATTTCCCAGTCATGCTTTTTTTGGTTTGTTTTAGAGTTTTTTTCTTTTTCTTTTTTTTTTTTTTGCATACAAGCTGGGGTGCAGGCCAGAGGTGCGGGGCAGTGAGAAGGTTCACCCGAAACAGAGTGGGGAGCAGAACAGGCCGATCAACAGAAATACACTGCTGAGGGGAGCAGAGGGCGAGACAGGAGAGGTTTGCTGCGCCATGCGGTAATGTCCCTGGCCCGGCATTGAACTTGTGCCGCAGCTGCGGACAGTCCCACAGTGCTGCGCTTAACTGTTGCGCCACCAGGGAGGTCCTTCCCAGTCACGCTTATAGTACTTTGTGGCCATATGAATATACTGCCACCAGGAAAAAGCACAGGGATTTGATAGCTGAAACTTTTACTTCATCTTCTTAAAGACAGTACCATGACCTAGTTCTCTCCCTTCCTAATGACTAAGAGAGGTGAGAAATAAACAACCGTGGAAATCAGACGTTGAGAATGCAGCTTAGACTCCTGCACGACACTCTGTGACAGATGTACACTGCCTTGCTGGACTGTTAATGAGGAAGAGAAAAGTCTTTGTTCTTTAACCTACGGCATTTTAAAAAACAAATACATTTATTATTATTTATATCTTTTACATTATAGTATATTCCCTGTAGGTTCCCCACTGATTCACCTGTGAACCGTCACCATAGTCCCTTGTGCTCTTTTCTCCCCCGTTTTAAGTCCTTATCCTCCCCCTCCCTTGCTGAATGTCTCTTATTTGGCTTCCCTAAATTCCTGTTATAAGTGAAACTATTCGATATTTTTCTCTTTCTTTTTGGCTTATTTCCCTGAGCATGATCTCTTCTAACTCCATACATGTTGCAGCAAATGGCATGTGTTTATCTTTTTTGAATGCTGAATAGTACTCCATTGTGTATATGTACCACATCTTCTTGATCAAATCATCTATTTTTGGGCATCTGGGTTGTTTCCATATCTTATAAGCTACTGCATTTTTTTTTTAAGATTTTATTTTATTTATACATACAAGCTGGGGTACAGGCCAGAGGCATGGGGTGGCGAGAGGGTTCACCAGAGACAGAGTGGGGAGCAGAACAGGCAGATCAGAAATACACTGCTGAGGGGAGCAGCGGGCGAGGCAGGAGAGGTCTGCCGCGCCATGTGGGATTCTCCCCAGCCGGGCGTCGAACTCGCATCGCCGCTGCCGACAGCTCCACAGCGCAGTGCTCAACCGCTGCGCCACCGGGGAGGCCCATTATAAGCTACTGCATTTTTAACTCCTTTGTAATAGCAACTTTGTTTTCACCCTAATAAATATAGAGAGCATCTGGGGAAGGCTTCATAAAAAACCAACTACTAAGTAAGTCCCATAGGAAACCTAACAGAACAGGAGG
>PVIJ01011549.1:0-54137 GCA_004024925.1 Scalopus aquaticus
GAGGGAGGGAGGGAGGGGGAGAGAGAGAGAGGGAGGGAGGGAGGGAGGGAGGGGGAGAGAGAGAGAGAGAGAGAGAGAGAGAGAGAGAGAGAGAACATACATATATATGTTTTATAGTCATACAATGCTTTTTTGTTAGTGGTTAGTTTTTAATGACAAAAAGTGTGTGTGTAAGCTGTTTTGGTGTATATATACACACAGGTATACATACACACATATATGTACACACCGTTTTCTGAAATAAAAGGGCATGCTCTTCTAATTTGGGTTGTTACTGAATTTAAAAATAAAATTCTTCCTTTTTCTGTTTGCGGTGTCTCAGATTTGCTTCCTAAGGAACTAAAAATTTAAATCTTCCAAAAAGTCAAAAAGTCCACTTATTCCCCATCTCATACCCCAGCTCCTGCGACACAAATGCCCAGCAAACTAGGATTTGTGAGATATAATCCATACAGTCATCTCGACTCAAACTATAGGCTGGTAGGGAATCTGGGCACAAACAGCCAGGTCATGGCATCTACTGGTATTATAATTCCAAAATGCCCAAAGCTACCAGATAAGTCATTAATGCCCTGCATGAGGTATAGCAGAAAGGTCTGGGCCAACTAAAGGCTTTGAACCCTAACCTAAAGTTGTGGGACATGGGCGAGATTATAGTGTTATGTGGCCAGATCTCACTGATGAAGAAAAGCAACAGTATTTAAACAAACATGAAGCAGAAAAGATAGAGTACAATGAATATCTGAAGGGCTGTCGTATATTCCCCCCACATAACTTACGTACATAAATATAAAAAGTCACACAGAAACTACTTTAGCAGAAGAGTCAACAGAGACGGTCTGAAATGCAGAAAGGAGATCCTTACATGAACATTCAACCTGCTGAAGATCCAGATGATTATGATGATGACTCTTCAGTGAAGCATACAGGCACTGCCCATTCCAGAGAAACTATCACCTCAGATGTGGTGCCAGATGTCCTGGTCATTTATCACACATGTGCAGATCTACAAATGAAAGGTCCAGTCCTTAATGGTTCATTAGCAAAAACTGAAAACTGAACTTCAAATAGAAGAACAATACAAGGAAAAGAAGGAAATTCCTGAAAAGCACAGGTTCATTTAACGATGAAGCAAAAAGGTGGTATGGTTTGACAGTAGAAGTGGATATGAAGAAAACTTTAGCTGAAATTGCACAGGCAGAATAGAGGGCTTGCAAGGCAGAAGAAAAGGGAGAAACAGGCAGCAGAGCACACTGAGCACAATCAGAGCAACGTGGATCCTGAGAGCATGGAGCTAAGAAGATTGAAGAAAAGAGAGACGATGGGAACATTCCAGTTGGGACAGGAAGACACATCTTGAAGAAATGATGGGAAGCCAACAAAATGGTGAAGAAAGCACCTCTTCCTGAAGACAGGGAGAGTAGGCAGGAGGGGTGGACAGTATGGCAGTGGGAGGCACCAGTGGTGGTAATACAGGCTCAGAGAGCAGCAGTGCAGCAGTGGAAGAGCCCCGAACAGATCCCACACCAGAAGATGGGGGAAAAAAAATGTTACCTTGTTTTATGTATCCTAGCAGTAGATAACTTTTAAAAATAAAACTTTTTGAGCTTAAAAAATTGTTAAGCTAAAATGAGTTGGTTATTTTAATTCTTGACACTGAAATTCTCAGGATCTCAGAATTTCCAGCTGTGCCCCAGTTTAACAGTTTGACAGCCAGCGCTATCTAGTAGAGCATTCTGTAGTGATGGAAGTATGCTGTATTTGTGCTTTCCAGTGTGGGAGCCAATAGCCGTGTGTGGCTGTTAAGCACTTGGAATGTGGTTAGTGGAGTTGAATTGAGTTTTAATTTAGTTATGATTAATTTCAATTTAGATCACGTGACTAGTGGCTACCGTATCAGACACCACAGACTTAGACATTGTTAATACAAAATTTTGTTTTTTTATGATTTTATAAAGAAGTTTATTATTAGCTCTAGTCCTCTTCTACTTTCTTGGCCATTTCACACAAACTTTTCTCAAAAACCTACATATCATTTGGACGCATTGAAGGATACAATGATGAATTAGATTGTGAATTAAGATGTGTAATGAGAGTACATGAAAATTGAAACTTAACTAAAGAGTGATAAAAAATTCGACCCAGTTCTTGAAATTCTCTCTTAAAACACTAGGGACCTACTTTTAATGTATGACCTATGAGAGATAGAAAAGAAATACAAAATATAGCCTTGATTTTCTGTAACTATATTTAAATATAAACTGTGTTTGGGATTGGTGGGTGACTATGTAGAAAAGATAGTCTAGAAATCCTTTTTAAAGTAAATAATAAAATTACTGTGATTTCTGTACTGTCAGAACAACCCAGGTCCAAACAGCAAGTACAATGTAACGTGTGAAACATGACCACTATTCTAAGTAAAACAAATAAAGCTAAAGAATTCCACGGTAGGACCTCCCCGGTGGCGCAGTGGTTAAGTGCTGTGCTGTGGAGCTGTCAGCAGCTGCGATACATGTTCGACGTCTGGCCGGGGAGATTCCCACATGGCGTGGCAGGCCTCTCCTACCTCACCCGCTGCTCCCCTCAGCAGTGTGTTTCGGTCATTCTGCCTGTTCTGCTCCTCAGTCTGTCTCTGGTGAACCCTCTCCCCGACCCACGCCTCTGACCTGTACCCCAGCTTGTATGCATAAATAAATCAATCTTTAAAAAAGAAAAAAAAAGAATTCCACCGTAATCTGAAGTTCATTTGTCTGCCTCTTGATTGGGTTTCCCAGTGTTGGCACTATTCACACTTTGGACATGTTAATTCTTTAGAGAGGGCTGTTCTGTTCACAGTAGGATGTTAGCAACGTAACTGGCAGAGTTATAACAGTTATAACTGGCAGAGGCTAGTTATGCCAGTGACTTCCCTTTGTTTTTACAACCAAAATGCCTCCAAACATTGCCAAATAGCCTTGCTGGAGGAAAACTACCTCCAGTTGAGAACTATTATCCTAAATATTCTCTAGTTAGATATAAATACTTGGGCCATAATTTGAACACTAATCTATTTTCTACTCTTTCTGCCGTTATCGACAGCTGTTTCCTCAAAGCTTATTCCGTCTGAGTCTGTTTTTTGATCTATAAAATGTGATTAGATCTATCACATCCTGGCAGTATGGTGGGCAAAAAATTCTGTAGGATTCTGCTACCTGCACCAAACATCCAGTTCCTGGATAAAGCACACATTTCTGAACTACCTAGAAATGATGTTGGGGAAGAGATCTTTCTGTATGGGCGATTCCTGTGGTGGGGAAGAGAGAGTACTATAAACAGGAGGAAAAAGTTCTATTTTCTAAGCAAAATAAATAGATGACAAGTCAGTATTCGTGGTTGTCTTTAGTAGTACTAATATGATTACTATTGCTACAACAGTATTTAAGCAGTTGATATTTAAATAATGGAGTATTTTAACAGTTAAAAAAGAAAGTGGAAACAAAACATTCAACTAATCTGAACCTTAGTTACCAGAGGAGAAAACAAAGTTTGTATAGATACTTATTTTCAAAACAGCAGAATTAAATTTTATTTATGTATGTATGCAACTATTTTCTTTTCCTTCCCTTTGCCCACTTCTGATTTTTACCCCCTACATCACTGAAGAAATCCTTAGGGGGAGATGAGTAATAGAAATGGCTAAACAGAAAAGGATTATTTGTCATTGAGGGAGGGGAATTTGAAGGAGTGTAGAAGACCGAGAATACCTCTGGATGCATTAGGGATTGCTATTTTTTTCCCCTTATGTAGGATAGAACATATGGAAAGTTGGACTTCTCTAAAGAATTGCATGTTATATTTCTTATTGCTCTAATAAAGAAAAGATGAGTTTATCTTGTATATGTTATTTTTTAAATTTTTTTTGAATGAAGGGTTACTGGGAGATCTTTATTTTTGTGTAAGAGGACTGGGGTGTAGGCCAGAGGAGCAAGGGGTTAGAGGATTCACCAGAGACAGAGTGGGAAGCAGAATAGGTAGATTTACTAAAATACACTGCTAACGGGAGCAGTGGGCAAGACGGGTGAGGCCTGTTGCACCGCATGTGGATTAGCTTCTTGGCTGGGGATTGGACTTAGGCTGTAGAGGTGATAGCACTAAGACTTAACCCGTAGGCTGCCAGGGAGGCCCTGTATATGTTATTGAATAGTTAGAAAATATTGTTAAGAGTTCCATAATGTTAGCTGGATTTGGTATTGGAAGGGGTAATCTTTGATTACTAAAAAATTATTGTTAAACTTTGCTTGGTTAACTAAAGTACTGTGATAGTTTGTTGAAGATATACAGAGAAACAAAAACTTCTTAAATACTTTAAGGTAGCAAAAATGAGGTTTGATACTTGACAAAGTTGGTTTTCATTATTGTGTACAGTTAGGTAAGTATTAGAGATTGTTTGATGTGATTGTATCAGTTTGAAAATAGAAAAATTTTATGAAAGACTAATGAACAAAACGTTTTGTCCATATGTTTGGAGTATCTTCTCTGACTTAGAAACTTTTGATGTTCTTTGCCTTAGTTATGGGAGAATAAACTAATGCAGTCTAGGGCAGTAGATGGATTTCATTCAGAAGAACAGCAGCTTTTATTGCAAGTTCAACAACAGCATCAGCCCCAGCAGCAGCAGCATCACCACCACCACCACCATCAGCAGGCTCAGCCACAGCAGACAGTACCTCAACAAGCACAGACCCAGCAAGTCCTTATTCCTGCATCACAGCAAGGTGAGCTGGATTTGTTTTCATTTCATTGGAAATGAAATTTGTCATTTTGAAAAGAAAAATACTCTAGGCTTCTCTTTTCTATTAAGAGTGGGTGTATGTATGTGCATATAAATTTGTATAAATGTGGACCCTATTTGATATGATAGACAAGTAATTTACTAATTGAAAGCTTAAGATGTATTTGGTTAAGTGTATTATTTTGCACATCTGCAGTAATGGGTTTCCTAAAATCAGATTGATAAAGGTTTATTTACTAAAGGTTCATTTATTTTATATAGTAAAATCATTATCTACTTTAAGAAGAAAACATGAAACTGTTCCTTCAGTGACATTTGAGTTTAGTTTTTATGACTCTATCAGACACTTCTCGAGTATTTTTGAATTAAACTTTGGCCGTCTGAAATTTCAAATCCATAGTAATTTTTAAAGTCTGAATTAGATTTTTTTGAGTCAAGTATATATCTTAATTTATATTGCTCAGTTTAAAGGTGAGGAAAAGGAGTGTTTATAGACTCTGTCCATAGTGCTTTGTTCTGTGCAAGTCATTTTATAGATGGTACATTAATAGCCTTGTGAAGCCTTTTTTGTAAGGTAGCCCTTTGCAGTATTTTGTAGCTGAGGCAGGTCTGGGTTCGGAGAATATGAAGAAGCTTGATCTATTACATGTTGTAAGTATTTTGTCATAAACTTCCTGGGTGTTTGAGTTTTGTAGCTCTTACTGTTGGAGAGTACAGCAAAGATAAGTGAAAAGTTTACTTTAGGATAGCTGTATACTTGCCTCATTTGTTTGAGGGTATATTTAAAATTTACAATTGATAGTGATACACAGTAGAAGTATCCGTTTGAGTGATATTACTGTTTATGTCAAGTAAGACTTTAATATTTGATTTTTAATCTATATCTTGTATCAAATAATTTTATCCTTTTAACTTGTTTTGATGACTGTTCCTCCTACTGCCTTCAGGTCTGGCACTAGGATTTTAGGTCATCATAAATTAACATTTGATTTTCTTCACTCAGAGAATATTAGGATAATGGGATTATCTGTTTATTCTCTGAAATTTGCGGAATCAAACACTTCCTTTTACACTTAAGTAACTGCCATTATTTGTGATCTGTATTTTTTTTTTTTAAAAGATGATGAAAGTAACTTATTCTGGCTACTGTCACATTGGGAGAAAGGACTTTTGAAGATTTGATCTCACTCTTAATGGGTTAATGACTCTTCCATTAATATCATTATATCAATAAATGCTTAGTTAGCAGGACAAGATTGAATTGTTCGAGACTTTCCAATTTAAGAATGCATATAAAATGCGTATGTTTAGGTGTTTGGTATTTTACTACTTTCCACAGTTCCTTTTTTTCTTAGGTGTTGGTAATTAAATCCTGACATTTTCCAGTATAAAGTAGGGTGGTCACAGCTGTTATTTACCATAGAAATTTAAAACACTGAGATAACCAAATGGTTGAGTGTGTTCAAGTGCAGAAAATGTGGAAAGCATAAAAAAAAGTTTTTAGCATTGTATATAGCATTCTTATGATTATGAAATAGTCTTACGGTTTCTTATTTGCATGTGTGCTTGTGTTTATGTTATAGCTGCAGCACCACAAGTTATTGTTCCTGATTCTAAGCTGATACAACATATGAATGCATCAAACATGGTATGACTCAGAGCATAGCACCTTGCTTGGCTCCGCTTATTCTAACCCAATGTGATTCTTCTTGGGTATATGGTATGTTTACGACTTGGCAGTTTATTCAGGACTTGAGTAAAATGGTTATTTAGTTGTTTTTTTTTTTTTTTAAATATTGAATTTAACAGCAACCCTGAAGATTAACTTGATACTTACACAGTGAGGTTCATAAAATTAGACAAATTTATGTTGAAAATGCCAAAATAAAAAAAAAAATGATGCTTTGTGGAAGCTAATGCATCTTCTGCTATTTTTGGAAATTAGGCTTAGGGGACCTACCAAACATAAGAGACTAAGAGACCCACTAAAATGGTCAGGAATGCTAAGATTAGCAAATTTTTTAAAATGAAAATAAACTGTTCAGATAGTTCGAGTTAGCTGTTCTTAAGATCAGACATTAAAAAAAATTTGGTCTGATATAACCATATCATTGTCTTACTATAATATGTAAATTTCTACTTTGATACATTTTTGTTTGAATTTATTATACATTAGACTTTTGACATTTGTGAGGTCTATACACTGAACTTGAAAAGTGTTCAGATTTTCAAATTTGTTAGGAGTTGGATCAGATGTATTAAGAATAGAGTAGTTCTTTTAGCTCCTTGGAGAATCTTTACCTGTATTCTTAGAAGTTTTGTTTTTTTAACTAGAACATTAAAACACAGTCTGATTTGTATAGTTGCTCTATCAGTTTCTCATAAATGGCCTTTGTTGTGTTTAAAATATATAAATTGTTAGTGGAGTGTCAGTTCTGACATTTCACTTTTAAATTCAAATCTTTTACTTAAAGGTAAGAATAATTTTTAAAGAGAGCTTTTAGCATAGTGTTACCAATGAGATTTTTTTCTTCTTTTTTTTTTTTTTTTTTACTTTGGAGTCAGAACATGGTATAGGTGGTCATAACAGCAGGCTGCTGGAGTTTGTTTGGTGAAATCAATTGTTTTAGTAATTTTTGTGAGTCAGTTGCTAAATTTGTTGGTGAATAAATACTGAGAATTACATGCCGTATATAATGCAGAGGTATAAGATCATATTTTTCCAGATGTTTGTTGTCACACTACACTTACTACCAAGGCACCCTTAGATTCAAATATCTTTTTGAATCAAAAATTACTATTTAGGGCCTCCCTGGTGGCGCAAGGGGCTAAGTCTCAGCACTATGAAACTACCGGCAGCCACTGCAACTTGAGTTTGATCCCGGGCCAGGGGGCTAACTCACATGGAGCAGTAGACCTGTTTTGCTCCCCACTCTGTCTCTGGTGAATCCTCTCACTCCCCCCACCTCTGGCCTACACCCCAGCTCTTATATGCAGAAATAAATCTTTTAAAAAAATTGCTGTTAAAAAATTCATTTCTATTTTGGTGAGTGATGAGTAGTGAAACTCAATGCTCATTTGTCATTTATAAACCAGATAGGAAATGGTGCTTACCTGCTAGACCCGATGACTTCTTTTTTATATACCAGCTTTACAGATTTATAATTTGACAGAAATACAAATTTCTATATGGTAGAAGAAGTTGCAGTTTTTAATTTCATATATATGAAGAGTTTATTTGTATTGCCAGTTTAAGTTAATTGGAATTGGTTCTTTTACATGAATATCACAAAATTCCATGCTGTAATTTCTCAGGAATTTTATTACTAAAAAAGTTCCATTTCAAGCCTACTCCAAATTTCTTTTTTAGCTTCTACCATTAAAAATGTAAGTCTCATTATAAAATCCATATTGCAGTGGTGCTATTGAGACTGTTTCCTAGGGAATAACACATTTCGTTTTAATTTTTTTGCAATACGTCTTTTTTCTTAGAACCATTACTAATATAATTCTTGACTTTTCAGTTTAATAATTATGCTAGACTTCTGACAATAAAAGTACAAAAAAGCAGACCAGAATTCTTCCTCTGTAAAGAATAACTCATGAAAGCAGTAAAGAATAATAAATCTTCACTTTACTAAAATACTTGTTCTCTTCTCCAGATTCACAAAATTTACCTAGAGAATCTTTACCCACGAGGATGTGCAAATAGCATCTTGATTTCTAGTGAACTATTGTCACTGATAAGGGAAACTGCACAAAAAAATGGGAGTCATTTCTTTTCTTTTTCATACCCATTTTCCACCTTTAGAAAACTCCTCATAATTATTTTTCTTTTTTAACCTTTTTTTTGTCTTTTCATGCAAGATAATGAGTCATAATATAAGGTAACATTTGCTGAGATAGGCACTATATTCTGTACTTTTCATGTATTATCTTGGGTCTTCTTAGGAAAACACTGGGTAAAGTAATAGAATATTTAACAGTTTTCAGGTAGGAAAATGCAGACATTTCACAGAGTTTATATTCTATAACAAAGAATACAGAACTGATAAGTAATGGAACTTGTATTTAAACCCAAAACTGTCTGATTCCAGGACACTTGCTTTTAACCGTTCCATCACTCTTAACACTAAGTTCAGGAAAACATCCTATCATAAAGGCAGTTTTGTGTGTTTCAGTCCAACACTATTTCCACTAAGATCATGATGTCGTATTCAAAGCACAACTCAATGATGAAATGACAGCAGGAAAGTATATTTATAAATACGTCTTCTTTTAAAAAATGCAGGCATGTCTGTGCATGCACACAGACATTCTATACCCAGAGATAGAATAACAAATATTTATTATCAATGTAATTGATAGTGTAGATAGTCATTCTTACTAGGATATGTTAGTATTATTTGTAGAGGCTTACACTTGGCAGATGATTCCTTTATACATTGGTCTGTCATATGAATTCACACAATCCTTCTATGAGGTAGACTGTGCTTACTATTTTCATTGTATGTGTAATTTAAACTCATGCTTCTTTAAAACAGTTTGATAGAATCACTTGAAATAGGCTTACCTGTTTTGAAGAATTTTAAGCATTGTGGGAGAAAATTTTGAATTAAAATTGTGTTTAAAGACTGGGACAAAGCTGCCTCAGTGATCTGTTCCTTATCTGTTAGGGCTCCTTGATTGTGACGAGCCAGATTATTGCTTAGAGATTTCAGTCAATAAAATGTGTCAGCATTATGTGTATTTCAGCATCTTAATGTTTTTAGTGTTTGCTCCATGTTTTTTACATATTCTGAAACATAATCAGTATATGCTCTTTACCAGCGAAAGGTTTATACTTTGATTATTTTAATTTTTTGAAACGAACATTGAAAAACTGACTTTATGAGCTAGAAATAAAGTATTAGGTAGAGACTAGTTCAAGGAATTTATAAAACATAGCCTATATAAGATCAGTTTTATAGGTTCTCTTTGTGACGTGGTTGCTCTAATATGTCACTCAAGTTTGGGCTATTTCATAAAATGTGAGTAGATGTTTTTAATAGATAATTACTGAAAAGTGGTGTGTTTATTGCTTGTCACTCAAATGTTTATTGATAGCATCTCAGATGTGCAGAAGTTTGTATCAATAGGTGGTTATTCATTTTGCCAATAGAAGATCTAATTTTGTAAATATGAATTATAGGCACTTAATATTACTAAGTAGTATTTCTCAATAGTAAGTTGTTATTATGTTCCTTAAATTTACATTACCTTTCATGTGCTTATGTGGAAAGATTTATATGCAGCTACTTCATTTAAAATACACGAAATGTAGACTCTGTGTTTCATAAAGAGAATCTGGTGGGCTACATAGCTGGATTCTGGGTACATAGTGGGTACTTCAGTCTTAAGATACAGAAATTACTTAGACTTGTCAAATGGTAACAACAAGCATATTTTCTTGGAAAACTAGAACCCTATACTAGAACCTCGACTTACTAGACAGTGGTATTATACAAATAGTAGTTGTATCATTAATCTACTTAAGTATAATTTTCCAAATTTTGTTGACTTCTCCAGCATTAGTATTTCCAAAGCACAGATGTATTTATTTCTCCAGGCTTATTCAAATAGGGGTGTTGTTTAAAAAAAAAAAAAGGTCTAAGTTAGATTTGAGTATGTGAAAAAGATTGAAGGCAGAGGAAGAAAACATACGTGAACATAGCTATGATGAAGTACATGAATGTATTATAAGCATAGGATAAAAAAAAACCAAGAGTGTGATGTAATTCTTGGAAAGGGGAGAAGAAAAGTCTCTAAAAGCAGTAAATCAAGAATTTATCCTGGATTTAAAGATACTCAGGGTATAATCCCATGTATATTTTTGCAGTTTAAATGTCAGAAATCAAAGCTTGTGACTTCTAAGATTTTAAGTTATTTTTCCTTATTAATAAAATATTACTAATACATGTTCCACCGACACTATAACGCCAATATTGTCATTTTATGGCAGCTTAGGAAAATTGCTTGCTATTCTCCAAGTGCAGTCTTCTGTATACAAGGTTTTCTATAGAACCTGTTGGTTCTAGTATAAATTAAAAGTATTAAAACTTGGTAAAGTGAAAGATACACTTATGCCTCAAGTATATATTATTGACAATAAGGAATTGGGGGCCTCCCCGGTGGCGCAGCGGTTAAGTGCTGCGCTGTGGAGCTGTTGGCAGCGGCGACGCGAGTTCGACGCCCGGCCGGGGAGAATCCCACATGGCGCGGCAGACCTCTCCTGCCTTGCCCGCTGCTTCCCTCAGCAGTGTATTTCTGATCTGCCTGTTCTGCTCCCCACTCTGTCTCTGGTGAACCCTCTCGCCGCCCCACACCTCTGGTCTGTACCCCAACTTGTATGTATAAATAAAAAATAAATCTTTAAAAAAAAAATAAGGAATTGGGAATGAGGAACATAGAGAAAATAATGGAGTAGATATTTCATGTATTGTGTAGCATTATTAGGGAGGATGATTTCTTTAGGAATGATATCTTTAGGCAGTTATACTTAGTTGCTTGAAATAATTAAGTAGGGCATTTAGACTAGGTGATCTTTATTGGACCATTTTATAAAATGGGATTTAGTTTTATTTTTACGGCTTGGTCTTATTAGAATATTCATTTTTATATATGCGGTGATAAACTTCAATCGAATACTATTAAAATATGCCAGAGATAAACTGAAGTACTACTATGCACATATACTATAATGTATATACATTCTAGGCTTTTGATTTTTTTTTTCTCTTTTCAGAGTGCTGCTGCTACAGCTGCTACCTTGGCGCTCCCTGCAGGTGTGACTCCTGTTCAACAGATACTAACAAATTCAGGTAATTAGGTGTAACAGAGCCATTATTTATGTAACTCAGAAAATTTTACCATTTCTAACCTTTGTTTTGTCTTCATTAAAAGACTGAAAATCTTAATACTTCTTTTACCATTTGGTGTAGGTTAGTAAAATATTTGAGGACTATAGCACATTTATCTGTAATCATTTTTGAAGATAGAGTATAGAATATGAGAATTGCTCATGAACTTTTAATTGTGAACGAGAATCCTTTTATTATTTTCTTTGTATTTAGCCTGTCAAATATGTTAAACTCGATTCATTTGAACTAATTTGTGATAACCAGATTAAATCCTATGATATTGTGAGAGCACTTATTGCATTATATTTTATGTAGTATTTCTGCTTTGATGAAATTTACTTGTGGTTTTTGGCATATTAATGTTTGAAGAATTTATTTACAATGATTTTAAATATTTCCTCAATTATACAACTCTCTTTAATAATTTCTAAATTTGTGGGGAAGCATACTCTAGAAACTTACCTTACTACTACGTATTTTAATAAAATACAGTTCTTTGCTTTATTGCTTTAAAAAAAAGTTTACTTTTTAATTATTTCCAGATTCTGGGTCATCTGAAACGACAAAGGGCTTCAATTCTGTGTGTTTACACCAGTCAGTACAGCTAGTGTTACATGCAGTAATAATTGGGTCCTCAAACTTGTTTTTAAGCAGTTTTCAAGATAATACTGTGGTGCTTTAGTCAAAATATTAATGTTTTGATTTCTTAAAACTTTAAACATGAACAGCCCCTGAAATGTCTGATCTCCCTTATTGCTAATGACTACTAACAGATAATTTGAACTTTTAATTAAGTCTCATAATTTGTTGTCAAAACTTTGTTGGGAAATAACTTTGAGAATGATAAATAAGGAAATAGAACATTTTAAGTAATGTATTTGAACATGGAGGGAGAGAAGGTAAGTATTACAGTTCACTGTATATGTATGACAGCCCTTAAGGAAACTGTTATCCTTTTTACTTGATAATATGTAGGGCCTTTGTGTGGTTTGGCATTCAGTGTGAATTTGAAATGGTTACTGCTAAAACTGTAACTTGGAATACATACTTTTTGCTTTAGGTCAGCTTCTTCAAGTGGTCAGAGCAGCCAATGGTGCCCAGTATATCTTTCAGCCTCAGCAGTCAGTGGTTCTACAACAACAGGTTATACCACAAATGCAGCCTGGCGGAGTACAAGCTCCTGTTATACAACAGGTGAAAGAATCTCAAGTGGATGATCATGTTTGGGTTCTTTTTTTCCCTCCTCTATGAATTCTCTGGGTTGTTCCTTCCCTTTCTTGTGATTTTAGCTATACAAATTATTACACTTGTCACAACTGCATGTCTTTCTAAACTCCTATTTTTTTAAAATCATTTTTTAATTTTTATTTGTATCTTTTACATTATTGTGTATTTCCCATACATTACCCACCACCAATTCACCCTTGGACCATCACCATAGTCCCTTGTGCTCTTTTCTCTCCCTTTTTGAGCCCTTTCCCTCCCCCTCCCTTGCTGAATGTCTGTTTCTTATTTGATTCTTCTGTATTCCTGTTATAAGTGAAACCATTCGATAACTCCTCTTACATCCTCACACTTACTTGCATTCAATATGTTAAACTTGTAATTTGTACTTCTACTTTACCATCCCTCTCAAAGTGTTTTTCTATTAGTGTAACCACTCTCCCTCCAGCTTGCCTAGCTAGTTATTTGGCATTTATTCAACAAGCATTTACTGAGTGACTGTATTAGGGTCTTTGCAAGTTGCTGGAGATTTGGGAGTAAAAAAGACAGGCATGATTCCTAGTTTTATGATAATCCTATAGTTTCTTAACTCCAAGTATCTAAAGTATCTTGAAGTTCCACCAATTCCTAATAGTTGCTTTTTTCAGAGTAGTTTTAACTTGTTTGTAGTTCCTTAATAGGTTTGTATGAATTTTCTTTTCTCAAACTCTGTCATTTCTTTAGTTCATATTCTCATAATTTCTCAGTTGAAATCCTGTTTTGTCCTCTTAATCTATTTTCTGGCTTTCAATCTTGTACCTTCGTAACTTGACTGCAACTCTGTGTTTTTATAGTCGTTCTTGTAAAAATACTAAAATCTAGTGACTTCCCATAGCCTATTGGAAAAAGTCTAAACACCTCAGCATGGTGTGTAATATCTTTTGGGGGGGGTCTTGTTTTTTTTTTTTACTTCTCCAGGTTTACTTCTTGCCATATTTACACTTTGTATATGCTTCAGCTGCTATTTAGATCAGAGTTAACAAATACTTGCACCTACTTGGGTGTGTGTCAGGTGTCAAATTGTGCTTTGAGGGCAAAGGTGAAGCATAAATGGTTACTTTCTTGAGGGACTTAGGTACTTTAAAAAAGAGACACATTAACACATAACATCAGTATGCTAGTATGACGATAGAAGTAAAATCAGAGGAACATCAACCCAGGCGACTTAAAGCTTTGCAAATTTCATCTTACTGTTACTTCTGGATTTCTTTTGATGATGTTCTATTTAAATTGCAGCCTTGGTCTTCCTTATAACAACTCCCTCCACTCTCCCCAAACAAGCTAACCAAGCAGAAAAGCCTGGCCAGTATCCCAAAGCACAAAAAAAGTTTAGTTATTACCTACCAAGAAGGCTTCCTTCACCATGCTTTGTCCCCCAAGCTAAATTTAGTACTCTTTCCTGTGTTCTCACAATACCATATTGCATTTTTCTCTTTGAGTTTTTATTGCTTTGTCTATTACATCATTAATCTGTAACATTAATAGAAATACTGTCATGATTTTTGCATTCATTGAATTTAAAGGCAAGTCATTGCCATTCAGTGCTTAGTCATTCTCTGCTTTTTAGATTTATTAATTACAGTAAGTACTCACTTAACACCATTGATCGATTTTTGGAATTGACTTTCAGTGAGACAACAAATAATGAATAACCGATTTTACCATAAAGTTCCTGTGGTGTCCTCTCGTCATCAAACTTATAAATGAAGACCCCAGACACTTCTAATATTAAGCAAAATTTTTATTTGTTGTCAGTCTGCTTCCAGTTTAAAGTTTGAGGTGGCTAGAGTCTATCCCGGCAGCGACTGGGAGCACAAGGTGAAAACCAACCCCGAAAGGGAAGTCGTTCCATCAGGGTGCACTCGCACACCCGCACTCAGTCGGTGATAATTAAGATGTGTCAGTCCTGTCTTTGGGATGCTGGAGAAAATCAGAGTTCCTAGAGAGAACCCACACAGACACGGGGAGAATGTACAAACTCCACAGACAGTAGCTCTCATCTGGAATTTTTTCCTTATTGATGTTAGAATGAATGATGGTCTTTGAAGACCCACTGTTTAAATATGTTCATTATATTATAATTAATATTCACACTTTTTTTTGAGTTGTGTTTTACTTTAAAAATCATAGACTGCAAAAGCTGGAAGAAATCTTAGAGAAATCATCTGATATGGTGGTGGTTTTCAACCATGGTTGCATGATTAGACTCACCTGGAAAGCTATAAGTGAAATGAGATATTGTATCTTCAATTAAATCAGAATTTTAAGAGTGGGGCTTAAGTGTCAGGATTTTAAAACTACCATATGGTTTTAATTTGCAGCCAAGGTTGACAGCCATTGATCCTAGTCTCAGAGTGAAGTTATTAAAGCCAAGAGAGGCTAATGACTTGCCTCCGCTACATCTTTATCTATAATCGTAGACAAAACTTGAACCCAGGATTTCAGATTTTCAGTGCAGGGTTCTTCATAGAGAAGGAGTATTCCATAATAAGAGCAGAACCAAAAGCATAGTATCAAATTTTACTGACTGCAAGCTTTGCAAATTACTAAACTTCCTCATTCTCACGTACATAAATAACATGTATTACTTTTGATCTGCAATTTGGCATATATACAGAAGTGTTTTTCATAAATGAAGCAATTACCTTCAGAAGGGTTTTTTCCCCCCCTCAAATTAAAATGGTAAAATGGAAGTTTAGTGAATCAGTACAGCAGTTAAGTTAGTTGGTTTGGTATTCTTTTGGTGCTTTGGTAGTTCTAACTGGGTATGAGATATGGCCATTTTCAGTGATTCTTCAGCACTTAGGGCTGTTTCTGTATATTAAGTGATGAAATTGATCTACTTGATCCTCTAGTTCCTAATATATATATATATATTTTGTGTGTGTATAAATTTTTTTTTTTAATTGACTTAGGTATTGGCCCCTCTTCCTGGAGGAATTTCACCACAGACAGGTGTCATCATCCAGCCTCAGCAAATCTTATTTACAGGAAATAAGACTCAAGTTATACCTACAACAGTGGCGGCACCTACACCAGCACAAGCACAGATAACTGCAACTGGCCAGCAACAGCCACAGGCTCAGCCAGCTCAGCAACAAACTCCATTGGTGTTACAAGTTGACGGAACTGGGGACACATCGTCTGAAGAAGATGAAGATGAAGAAGAAGACTATGATGATGATGAAGAGGAAGACAAAGAGAAGGATGGAGCTGAAGATGGGCAGGTAGAAGAAGTAAGTTTCTAGTTAAAAGACTTGAAATGAGAAGCTGCTCAATCTTTTCTCCTTTGCTTGGTACCTAAATGACAAATTATTTTTTCAAGGCTGTTACGGTGCTATACAACATATTATATAATACAGTTTTTAGATTGTTCTAGTTGTACTAGTTCATAAAATACTGTTTTATATATGTGGTAATAAATGATGTATGCCAAATTAAGTTGTATTTAAAAAGATGATGAAGACTGTACAAATGATTCTGATTCTTTTGCTTAAGCATTCATGATACTTGTAGAATAAAGAGAAGCAGTTAATCTTTTGCTTTAAAAGGCGGCATGGCAACATTTGGAAAGAGAAACCTAGAGTAAAAAGCTAAGTGAGACAGATTTATTTAAATATGTTGGTCCATATTACACACTTAGATAACCTTGTCTATGCTTGGTATCTGTCTTCAGTTTAACAAGCCATCCTTTCTCATTCATCTTTAATTAAATATTTCTACAAGCATGTAAATGTTTTCCTTATTGTTCCAAATTAGTTTCTTGTATTCAAGATTTGTTCTTCCACAGTTTTCATTGTTAATTGCTGCCTTCAGCCTAAGATATAATCTGTATGTCTTAGTACAAAATTGTTTAAAATTATCTAAATGTTTTTTAAAATATTGCTTTATTAAATAGATAAATAAATAAAAAAGATACAAGCACTGTGGTGCCCACATGCAGTTTTTTAAAAAATTTTATTGTTATTATTTGTCTTTTACATTGTTGTGTATTCCCCATAGGTTTCCCATCACCAGTTCACCTGTGAACCGTCACCACAGTCCCACGTGCTCCCTCTCCCCCATTCTGAGCCCCAGTCTTACCCACTCTCACTGAATGCCTCTCTTTTGTTTGGTTCCCCTATATTCCTCTTATGAGTGAAACCATTCAATATTTTTCTTTTTCCTTTTGGCTTATTTCGCTGAGTATGATCCCTTTTAGCTCCATCCATGTTGCTGCGAATTGCACATGCAGTTTTTTAAAAAAAATTCATTTCTTAAAGTCCTCTGGGCACCTTTTCCCCATCTCCTTCCTCTTTCTTCTGCCATCAGAGTAACCAATATTCATGGATTTTGTGTTTATCCTTAACTTGTCCTTATATCTTACCATATGTACTTAAACATTCCTAAATAGCATATTATTTAGTTTGACATGCCTATTTATAATACGAATTGAATAGTTATGTATTCTTGTGCAAATTGTTTTTTCTTTCCCGAGATGGTATTCCTGAGGTTCATCCAAATTATTGCATGAACCTAGTAAGATGAACATTATTGTTATTTTTACTTGTTTATTGTTTATAGTTATAAGATACTCTAGTATGTGTTGTGGGTACACATATGCAAAAGATATAATTGGACAGATGTCTGCACATCTTCACCAGTACTTGATACTGTCAGGCTTTTTTCTTTTTGTTAGTCCTGTGGCTGCAAAGTGGTATCTCATTTTGCTCTGAATTTGCGTTTCTTTGGTTACTGAAGAGATTTGCCTTTTTGATTCTTGCATGTTTTCTCTGCAGGCAAACAAATAATATATGAAAAATGACAGCTCTTCTGCCTTGCTGGCTAATCCTTCCAGAACAATATTTATTAGAAATGATGATAGCTGTCTCCCATATCTTGTAATCTTAAAAGGAGTCACCATACTGTTTACTGTAGACTTTTTATAGATGCCCTTATCAGATTAAAAAAGTTCCCTTCTAGTCATTTTAAGAACTTTTTTTAAGTTGTAAATGAATGTGGACTTTTATTAAACACTTTTTTGGTGCAACTATGGATATACTATTTCTTACCCTTATTTATGTTGAATTGCACTAATTGGTTTTCTCTTTGTAAACTTTGTATTCCTGGAGTAGCACAACTTCGTTATGTATTACCTTTCTTAATGAATTACTGAATTCACTTTGTTCAGGACTTTTGCATGTTATATTTATGAATGATACTATTTGTGATTCTGTGAGTATGTCCTCATACTCTTGTCGTGTTTTTAAGTTATGGCAACCTTATAAAATGATTTTGGGGAGTATTTCCCCCATCTTAGACTTTAAAAAATATATTATTATACTTAATTTTGTGAAATGCTTGTTAAAACACGATGCTAAAAATATGAATTTATTTAGCAATTTATGTTTTTCTAGGACTATTTGTCTAAATTTTCTGATTGTTTAGCATTAAGTTTATCTTTTTTCTATATAATTTTGCTGGTGATGTAACACTGGTTTACAATGTTGTACGTGATTGAGAAGTAGAGGAGCCACCACATCCACACCCAGCGAGGCACCCGTAGTCTTCCAGTGCCAGAGTCATTTGTAGTCATTTCTTGCCACTTTAATATTCTCATTGCTGTATCATTTATGCATTTTAATTTTTCTTGTTCAGTCTTGCCAAAGGTATATTGATTTCACTAGTGTTCCAAAAGAATCCGCTTTTGTTTATTTTCTCTTAAGGTTGTTTCCCCCTATTAATATCTACTTCGACTTAACTCATATGTAGAGAATGTGATCTGTATGATCACATGTCTTTGGAAATTGTTTCAAGCTTTGCTTTATGTGATCAGTTTTTCCATATGCTTCCAGTGTGTTGAAAAGAATGTGTTCTCTGTTGTTTGGTACTTTTTTCTATATATGTCTAGTAGAATTAGATTATGAGTAGTTTCTTTTGGATATTTGGAGTGTAGTGTTCATATTTCCCAAAATAATGATGAAGTTCTCACTTTATCATTTTTGCTTTTTGTAGTTTGAGCCTAAAAATGACTGCATCTAAGCTAAAATTTGTATTTTCCTAGTGTACTGGATCATTTATGATTACATAGTGTCCTGTTTTATCTCCAATAATGTGGGTCATTTGTGTGTGTCTTGCCATAAAGTCTGTTTTGCCATAAAGTCATCCCAGGTTTATTTTGGTTAGAATTTGCTTCTCATCCTTTCACTTTCAAGCTTTTTTGATCCTTAAGCTCTGGAATACTGCTGTGTGCTATCATGTTAGGGAATTTTTACCTCTACTTACTATTGAGTAGGGAAAGAATAGTCTTTTCAACAAGTGGTGATTGGCATACTGAATACTACATATAAAAGAGTGAAGTTGAAGTTCTACCCAACACGTACACAAAATTTTACTCAAGATGTATCAAAGTCCTAAACATAACACCTAAAACATAAAACACTTAAGAAAAAACAGGGCAGAAACTTTAGGATATTTGATTTGGCAGTGGTTTCTTAAATATGAAAAAGCACAAGCAGTCATCAAAAAAGTAGCTTAGGATTAAACGCTTGTGCATCAAAGGACACTATCAAAAAAGTGTAAAGATAACCTTCAAAACTGGAGAAAATATAAACATATATCTGGATTAATATCCAGAATATATGTAGAACTCTTGACAACAAACCCTACTCCAAAGTGGACAAAGGACTTTAGTAGACATAACCTCTAAATACAATAGCCACTAAGCACTTGAAAAGATATTCAACATGATTAGTCATTAGTGAAGTGCAAATCAAAACTATAATGAGATACTTCATACCTCTAACATGACTATAATCAGAAAAGGAAGAAAAATTACAAATGTTGGTGAGAACGAGGAGAAACTGGTACTCCTAATGCATTGCCAGAGGGAACATGAAATGGTGTCTCTGCTGTGGAAATTGATTTGCTAGTTCCTCAAGAAGTTAATCATGGAGTTACTATGTGGTCCAGCGTTTCCACTCTTAAGTATATGAGAACTAAAAATTGGTATTCAAGCAAAAGCTTTTATATGAATATTCATAGCAGCACTGTTCACAAACTTTATAAGGTGTGAAAAACCCATGTTTGCCATTGGACAAATGAAATGTGCTATAGTCATAATAGAGTATAATTTAGCTATGAAAAGTAACAATGCTATACTGTGGATTAAGTATTAAGCTGAAATAGACCGCATGTAAGTATATTGTGTATGTGTGTTATTCCAAAATATTCAGAATAGACAAATATGTAGAGATAGCAGATTACTAGTATCCAGGAACTGGGGAAAAGGGAAAAGGGTATATTTGGGAGTAACTGCTTAGTGGTAAAGGTGATAAAATTTTTCTGGAATTAGTTATGAATGTACTAAAGGTTGATCTGAATTTTACACTTTAAAATGGTGAATTTTATTACTTGTGAATTTCATCTCAATTTTTTTTCAAATTTTATATTGGTGGTATCTATTTTAAATTAAAAATAAGTATTTGTAGAGTGTGTGTGTTCGAGTAGGTGTGGGCCAAGACTTAGATCTTGATAACTCACCTTTCTGCTTTTGTTTTGGCCTCATTCTCCACTTAGAAATCTGAGTTTTCTCTTTTATCCTTTCACATCACTGAGGTCAAGTTTAACAAAGTTGGTGATTTTATGCTTTGGTTAGATTTAGACCATTGTCTTTGATACTGAAGTCCACATATTGCTGACCTATTTTATAGCCTTTTTCCCCCTCTTCCAGTATCACTATTGCTTATTCTTTGATACTGTTCCTGCTACTTAAGTGCCTTTATCTCATTAAACCTTCATAGTTTCTTAGATCTATTTCTAGGCATCTTAAATAGTTATTAGAGAGAATTCTCTTCTCTGCTGTTCTGAAAGAATGAAATAAAGCAAAAGCCTTTTCATACTTACAGGTTATATAGTTTAGCTATTATAATAGTCCTTTACTGTCTTAATTTCAGTGACATTGATCTTAACACAGCCAATTAACACTGTGTTTGTGCGGTATGTATGTGTCCAACTGGCGCTTGGTTCTTAACATCAAGATCACTGTTTTTATTGCGTATTAAGAACTTTTTTCTGGTAACTGTTACATGAATCATAAATAAGCTAGCTCTCCTTTTTGTTTGCAGGAGCCCCTCAATAGTGAAGACGATGTGAGCGATGAGGAGGGGCAGGAACTGTTTGACACAGAAAATGTTGTGGTGTGCCAATACGATAAGGTAAGGGCTTCATCACCAGATTGCGGACCTATTTTTCTGTTTTGATTTATTCTCTAAACCTTTGTTTCCAGCTTTCAAATGCTTGGCAGCTCATTGATGCTGCATATTAAGTATAAACGGGGAACAAAAACATTCTAATGGGTTATTTTAGTAGAGTGAAAACTTTAGTAGTTTGTGTAACTGTACATTTGAGAAATAAGTTATGAATGAAATGAGAAATTTTTTTTTTTCCCAATTTAGGCTCTGTCTTTTAATTTGTTTAACAAATTAAAGCCACTTTGGTTTTGTCCTTTAGTATAAATGGTGAACTAGTGGGATCGGCCTGTTTCCTTTAGCCTCAACTTCCTTATTACTGTGACTTTTTTTATTTTATTACTAGTGATCTCTCCTAAGGCAGTAAATGAGACTGGTAATTAATAAATCTGTCTTTACTGAAAATCATTTAGAAAATTCCTTAGCCTTGCTGTATTTTGGTAGCATTAAGGGATTTTTAAACTAGGTTCTGTGACAATTAGCTATTGACTTCTTGTTTTCTTAATTCTTAAAAGGGTGCTACTTTATAAGTATTTCTTACAGTTACTAACATTGAGATTTTTATTTATTGAAACATTTAATTCAGAATAAAAATTGGTTTCTGACTACGATCATTAGTTTTATAATAAATTCACATACTAGGTTGCATATATGTTTAAATTTCAGCAGGAGTTTTTACCAAATGGTGAAAATTCTAACAGAAGCAATTAGGTTTTATTTATAATTGCTGCTTGTTAAATGAGTATTTGTAAAGTGCCTAAGTAGGCCAGGCATGGAAGCTACAGTCACGATCATGCAGATTTTATGTCCTGAATGAATTAGCTTCACAGATGGCAAAATTCTTAAATTTGTGTTGCTTTCATAGAAATGAATTTATAAATGACCTTGCTTAGTGCAAACAGATGTATTAGGAGACTGTCAACACTATTGGTTTTATTGCTTCCTAATGAAAAGGTAAAGTTAAGCCAGTTATATACTAGTGAAATTATAAAGTCAGTGAGGTCATTATTCATAGTTATTAGAACATCCACTTTTGTAAATGATACTTTATAAGTTCCCTGTACCGGACACATTTGTAATAAGGTTACATTCATGTAGAGGAAGAATAATTGAGGTTTAAACAGGAGAAACCAATCCTTTATTGTCAGGAAGTTGCAGTAAACTTCATCGAAAACACAATTTCATGATAACAAGATGTCATTTCTCAGGCAAGAAAGGACCTTTACCTTAACTTGACTGAAGAATGTACTTTTCAGTATTTTATTATTAAGAAAGAATGGTTGGGGTCTCCTTGGTAGCCTAGGGATTGCGTCTCAATGCTACCACTGCTATGGCTTGAGTTTGCTCCCGGCCAGGAAGCTAGCCCATGTAGAGTGCAGCAGACCTCTCCTGTCTCTGCTCCCCTTAGTAATGTATTTCAATAAATCTGCCTGGTCTCTGTCTCTGGTGAACTCCCTGGCCTGAGATGGAAATAGTGCTGCAGTGGCTGTTGATAGCTTCATAGTGCTGAGACTTAACTCCTTGTGCCACCAGGAAGGCCCAGTATGCAGTATTTTTGAGGTGGACTTTGAAATAGAAATTGAGTTTATAAAAATGGGAACAAGGGATGATACTTTTTTTTTTTTTTTTTAAATACGGTTTTTGAAGAATGGAGGTAGGAAATAAGTATGGGAAGGTGAGTTATCAGATCAAATAGACATAGTCAGGGAGAAGTGCTTGGTGAGAATTGTACTTTTTTTGGCAGCCATATTTATAATATGAATGGCAGTAATGAGTAAAGTCTGTATTGCTAGGGTAACTAGGTTATTCATGGCCTTTGATAAAATAGTAGCCAAGGTATCTACAGTCATGGTGGAATTAGAATTAAAACATTTAGTCTTAGAGATATTAGCATATTAATCACTAGTACTGTGAGACTATAACATTAGAAGAATCAACATTGGGCCCTCCCCTGTGATGCAGTGGTTAGGTGCTACACTGTGGAGCTGTCGGCAGCAGCGAAGCGAGTTCAATGCCCGGCCAGGGAGATTCCCACATGGCGCAGCAGACCTCTCCTGCCTTGTCCGCTGCTCCCCTCAACAGTGTGTTTCCGTCGACCTGCCTGTTCTGCTCCCCACTCTGTCTCTGGTGAATCCCTCTTGCCGCCCCATGCCTCTGGCTGTACCCCAGCTTGTATGCATAAATAAATCTTTAAAAAAAAAAAAGAAATATCAACAATGAGTAAGTTGTTCCTCCTACGTGTGAGGAAGAGAATGACTAAGAGCATACCAATATTTAGGTAAGATAGTATCCTGGTATTCAGTAGGTAAAAGGAATGAAGAAAAGCCTGACGTTAAGTAAAGGTGTTGCTGAGAAAAAGCAAGACAGTGATCTCAAGGCAAAAAATCTAGGACAAAATGATTCTCTGGTGAATTCTGCTAAACATTTATTAAAGATTTATTAAAGAATTATTATCAACCATTCTCAAGCTCTTCCATAAAATACAAGACCAATATTACCCTAATAACCAAAATCAAATAAGGATGCCACCAGAAAATTAAAACACAGGATGATATTCCTGATAAACATAGACACAAAAATCCTTAACAGAATATTCACAAACTGAAATCAGTAATTCACACAAGATCAAACAGCATGATCAAATGGGATTTATTCCATGGATACAAAGGCAGTTCAGCAGTTAATGTCCAAGCAAATCAGTGAATGTGATACATAACATTAACAAAATTAAGGGTAAAAGGATCATCTCAATAGATGCAGAACAAGTACTTAAGAAAACGCGACATCCATTTATAATAAAAACTGAGAAAAGTGCATATAGAGGGTTTATGTACCACATTATGTACCACAACATAATAAAAGCTATATATAAGAAGCCCACAGCTAATATCATTCAACAGTGAGATGCTGGAAGCTTTTCATGCAAAACCAGGAAGAAAACAAGGGGTGCCCGGTCTTGCCAGTTTTAGTCAACATAGTATATTGTAAGTCCTAGTTAGTACAATCAATCATGAAAAAGAAAAGGCATCCAAAATGGAAAGGAAGAAGTAGAACTGTCACTGTTTATAGATGACATGTATATTATAAACCTGGAAAACCACCAGAAAACTGTTAGAATTACAGGACACAAAATCAATATATAAAACCTGTTGCTTTACTCTACACTAATAGTGAACTATTGGAAAGAGAAATTAAGAAAGGGATTCCATTTACAATTACATCAAAAAGGGTAGAATACCTAGGATTAATTTCACCAAAGAAGTGGAGAAACCTGTACACTGAAAACTATTAGAAGTAATGTAAAACTATTCACATTTGTGAAAGAAATTAAAGACAAATAAATGGAAAGATTGTCCATGATTTTGGATTTGGATTAATTCAGCAATATTAAATTAATATTGTTAAAATGGCTATGGTACCAAAACAATCACAGATTCCGTGCAATCCCAGTCAAAATTCAGTATACATTTTCCATAGAAATAAAACAACCCAAAATTTATATGGAACCACAAAAGACTCCAGGTAATCAAAGTAAGCATGAGAAAGAAGAATAAAGCTTAAGGTGTTATGGTCCCTGATTTAAATCCTACTGCAGAGCTGTAATAATCAGAACAGCATGATACTAGCATAAAGCAAACAGAGATCAATGGAATAGAATAGAGCCCAGACATAAACCTATGACTGTGTTTGTCGATTTATGCAGAGGCACCAAGACACAGTACAATGGGGAAAAAATAGTTTCTTCAATAAATGGTGTTGAGAAAACTGGACAGCCACATGCAGAAGAATGAAACTATATAAAAGATCATCTTGAAGTAGATTAAAATTTCAATATAAGACCTAAAAGCTTAAGACTCCTGAAAGAAAACATAGGCAGTAAGCTCCCGGATATTGATTTAGGCAGTGATTTTTTTAAAAAGAATTTTTACTCCAAAAGCTGACATGAACAATTGGGACTACATTGAATTAAAATGGTTCTGCTTAGCAAATGAAACTATAACAAATTGAAAAGGCAACTTAATCAAAGGACAAAATATTTTCAAGTCATATCTGCTAAATGGTTAATGTCCGAACTATATAAAGAACTTACACAATTTAATAGCAAAAAACAGGGCCTCCCTGGTGGCACAGCGGTTGAGCGCTGCGCTGTGGAGCTGTCTGCAGCGCGCCATGCGAGTTCGACGCCCAGCCAGGGAGGATCCCATATGGTGCGGCAGACCCCTGCTGCCTCGCCCGCTGCTCCCCTCAGCAGTGTATTTCTGATCTGCCTGTTCTGCTCCCCACTCTGTCTCTGGTGAGCCCTCTCACCACCCCACGCCTCTGGCCTGTATCCCAGCTTGTATGTATAAATCAATAAATCTTTAAAAAAAAAATAGCAAAAAACAAGCCAGCTGTGTAAGGAATGAGCAGAGGAATTGAATAGACATTATTCCGAAGAAGAAAGACTGATGGTCAACAGATACATGAAAAGGTGCTAAAACATCACTAGTTACTAGGAAAATGCAAATTACAGCCCAGTGAAAGTTCATCTTACATCTGTTAAAATAGCTATTATCAAAAAGACAGGAAATGAAAAATGCTGATGAGGATGTGAAGTAAAGGAACCTTTGTGCACTGTTGGTGGGAATGTACATTGATGGAGTCATTTTGGAAAACAGTATGGACATCTCAAAAAATTAAGACAGAACTGCCTTATCGTTCAGCTGTTTCACTTACGGGTATTTATCCAAAAAAATGAAAACATTTGACTAGAAAAGATACTTTTGCACCCTCATGTTTATTATGACATTATTTACAGTGACCAAGATAATGGAAGCGATCTTTGTCCTCATTGGAAGATGGATAAAGAAAATGTGTGATGTGTGTATCTATGTGTATATGTATACACAATGGAATATTATTTAGGCATAAAAAGAAGGAAATCTTGAATTTGTGTCAAGATGGATGGACTTCAAGGGCATTATGCAAAGTGAAACAAGTTAGGCTGAGAAAGATGAATATTGTATGATTTTATTTACAAGCAGAATCTAAAAGAATTAGCCTCATTCATAGATATAGATGATGATTGCCAGAGGTTAGGGAGGTTGAGGGAGGAGGGGAAATGGGTGAAGATTGTCAAAAGATACAAATTTCTAGTTTTAAAATCAGTAAGTCTTAGGAATATGTACAGCATGGTGACTATAGTTAACAATGCTATATTGTATACTTGAAACTTGCTGAACATAGATGAAAGTTCTCATAACAAAAATTTTAACTATGTATGGTAATAGATGTTAGCTAGACTTAGGTGGTTATATACCTGAAACTAATAAAATATCATATATTAATTATATTTCCATTACAAATGTGCAATTTAATAATAAATTTTGTGGTGTGTGAATGGGTTTTTGTTGTTTACTGACTTTCAATAATATCTCAATGTTTTTGTTTGTTTATTTAGATACACAGAAGTAAAAACAAATGGAAATTTCATCTCAAAGATGGCATTATGAATCTCAATGGAAGAGATTATATATTTTCCAAAGCCATTGGAGATGCAGAATGGTGAAGAGATGCTTCTTTTATAAGTAAAACAAAAGAAACTTAAAGAATTTTAAAGTGGACAGTTTGAAACTTGGGACATACACCAACCAAAACTTAATTTCTGCATGTCAGAAAAGTGCAGTAGAAGCAAAGCTACTGGAACAAAGAAACCTTGACAACATAGACACTACTCCTAACTGGCAAGCCATGGAACTGTAGCACCTGGGGTTGTTGAGGGTGGGAGGTTGGGGTTTTGTGTAGGTAAACCATAATTGTCGATTTTAAATACAGGTACCTGCCACTGCTAATTAGCATGTAAAGCTTTGTCTATATTCCTTCCTCCAACTTGGGTTCAATCAGAAGATACTTGTTGGAATGAACTGAAGAAACTTCCCTTTTGATAGATGGAATTGAAACTGCTTATTGTATGTGGTTATATTTGCTAAAAATTGCGTGTAAGCTTTTTACAAAAGGGTAAGAATTATGGTGTTGAACTTTAATTCACTTGTGTAAGGAAACAGTTTAAAACTCTCATAATAGGTCTTAAATATTTTTACTTATTATTCTCTCAGTAATATATACCTCTTCCTTCCCTGCTTTATGAAACATCTGTTTAAGAGTTAAAGGAAGTAATCAGTGATCACAGTTTGGAGACAGAATTTAACCTATGACTGCATATTTATTTTAATTAGGTTTTCATACTTATTAATTGTAATTTAAAGAGTTGGGTCCCGTCTAACTTGATCAGAATTAATATGACAACTTCACTTTCCTTGCAGAAATAATTTGTTTCTTTTAGTCCCACTCCTAGAAACAAACACACCCGACGGGAACAGATTTTGCTTCACAAATGTACCATCTTGCTAAAATTGTATACTTTTGAATGGATTTCCCTGTTGGGCTGAAGTATCTGCTTATATACATGCTAAGTAAATTTAAGCTAAACAAACATGAGGTAACATTCTGTGCATTGATTGAAGCAAGAGCAGGTGGTGAGGACCTAAATTTTTATTAAACAATTTGTAATTATTAAAGTTTGTTGTGTTTACTAGTAAAAACTTTCAAAACCTATTAGTGAACAAATTTAAAAAAATACAACTTTGTAATTTGAGGGGGAAATTTGGGGAGTAGATGGAGTGGGCCACTAATACATATTTACCTCTCATTTGGTGGCTCTTCTAGGCCATTGTAATAAACATGGGCTCCAGTTTGCACATCGGGAAGAAAGCATAGAAATTTGACTTGTATTTTAAAAATAGAAATTTAATATGTATATGAAGAATGCATAGCGCTGTATTCTCTAAAAGGCTCTAAAGAGCGATGTGGCACCGCTGTGTTCACTGTGAACTAGTTGCCTGGGAGAACTGTGAGAACACTTGTCTTCACCTGTGTGTTCTTACAGCTGATTCTTTTTATAGTTTATCTTGACAATTCACATGTGTTTAAGTTACTTGTATATTGATTTATTCTAGTCTTCCATTTTCGTCTATTTACCTTTTGTGTTTCCAGAAGTAACATAGAAACACTTTAAAGTACATTGCAAAGAAAAACTGTGAGCTATTATATATTATTTTTAACACAGATCTTTAAACTTCTCAAAAAGACTAATGAATTTTTTTTTCTTGACTATTTCCCACCTCACCAGTTGGTCCTTTTAACTTATGTTCTAAACTTTGGTGTAAATGGTGGTTTCTGGCAAGCTTAGTAGTTAAAAGTTTTATTTAGATGTTCTAATTGGTGATACGGTTTTTATTTTTAGTACACTAGTTTTTAGGGGGGAGATTTGTTTACTCCACTACTCTCAGAGCAGAGTTTTTTTTGTTTTTATTAATGAGACTGTGAGAAGAGAAGGGAGAGAGTGAAATCACAGAAGTCCTATTGTTTAGTTGTCCTGCAGTATAGTTAATAGCAAGTTTATATTTACCCAATGAAGAAGTCAATGACCTAAACTACCTATAAAAGTTTAGCAGTGCTGCAGTGTTGATTGAAACCCTCTGGCTGTCTAGTAGTTCTTATGCTACTGAACCTTGGCTTACTCTGATATTCAGCTCATGTTTTGGGCCCTCTGTATAGACAAACATTTGCATTTATAGTAGAATTGTATACTGGCCTGTTTTTAGACCATTATTTTTCAAACATGAACAACCACTGCTTTCAGGTGGCTCCTTAGGGTTGTTACGAAGCAGGAAATAATCATTTGTATTTGCATCCGTGTATTGCTTATTAATTATGGCATACTTGGCAAATGCTTTTCTTTTACCTGTGAAATTTCTAAAAGCCGGTCCAAACAATACTGCATACCAAATTGTGCTCTTATATATGACTGCATCGTGTTCCTTTTTAATCAAATAGCATGTTTCAGTTTTATTGTAGTGGCTTGCTTTATGCCACTTATCTTTTATTGTACTTGAAGTCCTAATCATGTTTTTAACATTGTATTTAACAAATCATTTCATTAGGTTTCATAAAAATGTCATTCCTTTGAAAAGGCAAGGATTCCCACTGTCAGAATCTTAGAATGAAAATAGCATGTTTATTCTCAGAGGGGAAATAGTTCAGACTTGGTATTAATGAAATAAGTAAAGATTTCAGAAGAGGATTTGTTTAGATTTGCACAGATGTTGATGGCACCTTTTACTCAAAAAAAATTAACATTAATCGACAATGCTAAGTGAAAGACTAGGTAAAGTGTGGAAATGTGTGCCTTTCAGTATTTGTAGTCTTGGTGGTCATTTGGATAATCAGACCCTTTGAATGCCTGAGCGCACATTTGATTTCTGTGGAGTACCACATTTGGCTAAAGCGATTCTTTAATGTGCAATTAGTTTCTGAAGTTAAATGTCTGTTAAACGAGGGGGATCTTTATATTGGACTTTTATATTTTTTTAAATGTTCACATTTCTTTCTGTTAATGAAATGCCATCATAATAACCACATTTATATTGTTGCCTCTTAAAATCAAAGCCACCTTGATGTTATTCCCCTAGGAATACATCAAGATTTGAGCAGTGTGTATAGTGATTAAAATGTATTCTTGAAGAGCATATTCTAATAGATTCAGGTTTTAGAAAGCAAGAACACAAAAATATAATACCTTTTGTATAAAGATTTTCTTTTGCTATAGTGAAAATCAAGGTTTGGTTTTCTATTTTTTTCTGGCTTTTATGGAAGAATGAAAGGGTTATCTCCTTCAAAGTAACTTTTGATTATCTTATAGCAATAATGTCACCATTCTTTTCAGAAGGTAAAATATGCCTTGTATAGGAAAATAGACATAATTTCCTTTTGGGAGGTCCCTTTATAACCTAGCATTTTCTTCCACTTGAGAAAATTTCCTATATTTTCAGATTACTTCATCTTGAACTTTTTTGAGCTTTTGTGCAATGTAATATTTTATTGATCCATCTTTGTACATTTTCATTTTAGTTCATATATGTCACCTATCTGAATCAGCTATTTCAGATTTTGAATTCATTGGTTAAAAAAGTTTATGTATTTCTCATGGGTTTATGTTAAACTGTTTTGCATTTTAATCTATTATGCTACGGAAATTATTCTGAAGTTTATATTCCCTTTTTAAGCCTGCCTTAGTCTATCTTTTGTCATTTTCTATGGCTTAAGGAAGAGTACACCTAATCTAATAGTTTATTTTGAGGAACAAAAGAAACCTTTTCTTTTAAGGGAGAACTACTTTGTTAGTAGCTACTATTTCAGTCAAGGTTTCTTTAGTTGGTCCAATATACAGCTACAATTTGGGGGGGAGGGGCTAATCCTTTTTGCTGTTCTGAGCTACTATTGTCAACTGCTGTTGTACATACTGTTATGTGTAAGGGGGTAAATATATTTATTATGTTTGTAAAATTCATTCTGTACAATTGCAGATCAAAGTTGCTCTTCTGTGATATATGGGATATTATGTTTTAAAGACCATCTTGGAATACAATTAGAGAACTTAGTATTTTGATGTACTAAGACCTATTTTAAGTTTAATATTTTACCTTTGCAAAAACTTTAATTAAAGATGTTATTTAAAAAAGTAATGTTGATTGCTTTACTTATTTGTGTAACTTTTGTTATATAGAAAGTTAAATGAAATAGTTTAGAAAGGAACATACTTTACATTGTTAATAAATAAGTTCAATTTATTTAAATTCTGTATACTGTTAAAATAGGTAGGGTAGGGTGTCAGTGTGAGTTTTTGTTATGTTACAAATTCTTAATAGCTTTTAAAAAGACTAGTTTTATTTTCCAGGTACATGGAGGTTTCATTTGCGCTAAATTCACAGCAAATTGTGACTGAAAATTGATATACTTAATACTGAGTTTCTACTTCAAAAAACAGGTTAAGATAAAATTATTTGAAAACAGTTTTAAAATTTCTCTTTAAATTCTTTTTCCTTCTTAGTCGGTATTTTTTTATTTTAGATGGCATTAAGTAGCATTTTAATTTCATAATTCAAAAGAATCATTAAGCAGCTTGCCTTTTGGTAATTTTTTAATGCTATTACAAGCTACCCGGGAAACATGCAAATTTTAATCATTTAAATCATCATAATCGATATTTATTGCCAACAAACCTTGTTTTTGCAGTTTCATTCATGCTCCTACAGTGATCTTTAATCTCTGATTTCAGTTTCTCCATCTATAAAAATGACATTAAGTGAAGTAATACATGTGACGTTCTTAGAATGGTGCTTAAGTATACAGTATGCACTAAAAGTAATTGATCTCATAATTACTTGCATAGTTAGAAGAGTAGGGGAACACGAGGGGGAGGGGTGGGGGGAGGGGAGGAATTACTGCTTCCCAATTCAACCAGTGTTATCAGACAGAACAAGCAATCTCTGTGAGTTTCAACTGAAACAAGGAGTTGAAGCTCTCATAAAATGCCAGAAAGCACTTCAATGTTTTTTCATACTGTGGTGTCATACTAACGTGGGTCTCCCTTAAAGGCACAGAACCAACTTTCAGATCTACATGCAGTCCAGCTATGACCTTGTATTCCTTGGTCTTTGAGTCACCAGTAGAGCAATTAGTTGTTACCATGAAGCTGGCTGAGAGGATGACATTCAAAGGAGGAACACAAGAGCTGTGTCAGCCACACTTGGAAATGGGTGAGGAGAGGTGCTTGTGCTCCAGCGGTGCAGCTTTCAGAGGGAGAGAGTGCAGTCCAAGTGAGGATTTGTGTGGCATCAGTCAACCATGAATTTGTGGTTGAATATGTTGAGAGGTCCCTCATTCCCTGGCGAGAATAAAGGGGAGAAAAACTTTGAAGCGCCTGGAGGTAGGAAATTGTGCCTCATGTCTCAGCTCAAAAATGACTTACCTGCTTTCCTCTTTATTCTCTTTTTGTTCCATTGGCTGACAATGACCCATCAGTATTTGACTTCATTCACTGACCTGACAGACCAGCTGAGTGTCTGTAGTTAGCTCACCTGGTGACGTACGTATTTTCATTAATGCTCACTTTTTTAGTCTTCACTAAAAGGTCACCCACATCTGGCAAGGAACAGAGGAGCTTTGGTTTTTAGGTCACGTTAACCTTCCTCACATTTGGAAAAAAGTTCATCCTGGCCACGTTTTGACTCAGAGATTGAGTCTGCCAGATCCATTTTAGGTTACTTTTGAGGAGCTCGTCTGTGCAGTAACTGGATTTACCTAGGACATAGGCGAGAACTTAGATGTGGTCAAATACGACAGATATAACTAATCAAGCAGCCCTTCTATCCCATTGTGAAGACGTGTATTTGACTCCTGGGAGACTCTTACGTTTTAACCTTCTCTGTCAGTCCCTAATAACATTAAGCCCAGATTCAGGTTGACCAAGGAATGAGATCTTCCACAAAGAAGGAAAACCTGAACCAAAAAGCTTCCACTTCCATTCTGCCTTTCCTAGTCTTCTGTATTGCCAATCTTTGGAAGTTGGGGCTTGATTTTGATCAAGTTGTTGATACTATGCAGTATGGTTAGTGCATTATGCCATTGATAAAAGTGATTTGTTAAGCTACTGGGTAGTTCAGATGCAGGAGTTGGAGTAGAAGCTTCAAGAAAGTTTGTAAACTGACCGAACTTCCATGAAATTTTGGATATCATCAAGATACATCCTAAAACTCAGAACAACATTAGAGGTTGAAAACGTATCACGTTTGATTTGATATGCAAGTATGGCTTTCAGAGTAGGTTAAGTTACTTTGGAAAAAGCTAGCCAATAGAAGTGGATAATTCCCAAGTAAAAGGGCCTCAAAACCAGAGTGCCTTGCGGAGAGTAGAAAGGTGTCCAGTAAATTATGGAGACAGGCTTCTCAAGGAGCCCAAGCTGACTTCAGCAGGTAAGATTGATTCCTTAGTGATATTCCTTGCTCTTTATGTCTATACTTTCATGGATTTTAAATAAAACCTTATTTAAATATCCCTGCTCTTGGCTGGCTACTGCTGTGACACCCTGGCAATGTCCATTTAGAGCAAGGGTATCTTTTTCTAATTTATAGAGGCCCAATAATGATCAGCTGCGGTCTTGACTGTGTAAGAAAATCAAAGGAGGAATCATGTGTCTGTTATTGGCTTACCTGTTAAAGGAGGACCAGGTCCTTCTTGAGGTCAATGATAATTCATGAGAAAAGTCCAAGAGGAAGAAACTCTTGTGCAGATGGAGTTGGAGCTCTAAGGTGGAGCTTCACAATTCATGTCTCCAGTGTGTTGCAAAAAGGCATCACTCTTAAACTGTTTAAACTTTGGGGAAGCTGACTAAAATCTGGGGCTGCTAGAACTTCTTTATCGGTTATCTCGGGCCAAGAGCAGCTTCTTCCACACCTAGGGTGCATGCCGTATGATTTTTTCTCAATGTGCCATTATGTGAACAGGTTGGGGAGCACTAAGGTATCACTGGTGAGAGGACCTGGTTGACGTCTAGGAGAAAATGTCTTATCTCCCTTGTACTTGGTTATCCGGTTTCCAGAATCACCACAGATCAACATTAGAAAATGAGGACGTGGAGAAATAATTGCCAAAGAACCTTGAACTACAGCTATTCAGCTCAGCCCTAAGGAGTTGTAACAGTCTCGATTTAACACTGACAAACCTTACTTCCTCATCCCAGTGTGAGTAGTATGTGTCTATGATAATCTGACCTACTGACATCATCATATTTTCTCTCCTTCAATTATCTCCCAGTCCAGGTTCCTCCCTTGTTATTTTTCTTAGTCGTATTGCCCCCTTTCTTAAAAGGTGTGGGACTCCACATATAGTTTTACAGTGCACAGCCCACACAGCTCCATGCTAAGAGCCTTGATAATCTCCACTGCCTGCTAAATAGAGGTCAAATTGTACAGCCTGGCACGCTATTTTCTCCCTGACCTGGCTTTTATCTACCTGCATTGGTGAATCTGGTAAGAAACAGATGGCTACACTCCGAGAGTTTAGCTGAGGAGATTTTAATAAATAGGCTGTGTAGAGGGTGGTGGGTAGGTTTGAGGAAACCAATCAGCGATGATGAGATGCTTGAGTTAGCCACAGCAAAGCTTTAACCATCATGGGCTTGAGCGGTCAGGGAAAGCAGGGGCAGTACCAGACTCTGGACAGAATATCGCAGATGAGAGCTGTAACCACTGAGCTCCCTACCCCTGCTAGGGCAGCCATGAGACAGGAAGGGATCCGCAGATAAGTACTAACTGTCTCTCCTCCTGTGTGTCTACATCAAGCCAATGCCCTCTTTGCCAAATCAACTGGAGTCCAGAGGGCAGTTGAGTGCAGCCTTCTATAGGAGTCAGGCTCTGCAGAGTAGAAAAGGCTGAAGAATGCATCTGAGAGAATAACAGCACTTCCTTTCCCCTCTTCTTGTCCTCTAGGCATTAGACATGCTTGTTCCTTTTTTTCTCTAATATATATATATATATATATATATATATATATATATGTATATATGTATATATATATTTAAAGGTTTATTTATACATGCAGCTGTGATACAGGCCAGAGGTGTGGAGCGGCGAGAGGCTTCACCAGAGACAGAGTGGGGAGCAGAACAGGCTGATCAGAAATACACTGATGAGGGGAGCAGCGGGCAAGGCAGGAGAGGTCTGCCACACCATGTGGGATTCTCCCCGGCTGGGTGTCGAACTCGCATTGCTGCTGCTGACAGCTCCATAGCGCAGCGCTTAACTGCTGCGCCACCAGGGAGGTCCCTAATATGTATTTTTACTGTTATTTATATCTTTTACATTTTGTATTTCCCTTGGGTCACCCACCACCAATTCACCCGTGATCCATCTCCATGGCCCTTTGTGTTCTTTTCTACTCCATTTTGTGCCCTTATCCTCCCCTTCCCCCTACCCCCCCAAGTGTCTCTCCTATTTGGTTTCCCTATAGTCCTGTTATAAGTGAAACCATTCGATATTTTTCTCTTTCTTTCTGGCTTATTTCACTGAGTATGATCCCCTCTAATTCCATCCATGTCGCTGCAAATTGCATGTGTTTATCTTCTTTGAATGCTGAATAGTATTCCATTGTGTATATGTACCACATCTTCTGGATCCAATCATCTACTTTTGGACATCTGGGTTGCTTCCATACCTCTGCTATTGTGAACAGTGCCGCAATGAACATATGGGTGCATCTATCCTTTTGGATTAGTGTTTTTGTGTCCTTTGGGTAGATTCCCAAAAGTGGTATTGCTGGGTCATATGGAAGCTCCATGTTTAGTAGTTTGAGGAATCGCCATACAGCTTTCCATAGTGGTTGGACCAATTCACATTCCCACCAGCAGTGCAGAAGGGTTCCTTTTTCTCTACATCCTTTCCATCATTTGTTGTTGCCTGTATTTTTAATGTGTGCCATCCTCTCAGGTGTGAGGTGGTATCTCATAGTGGTTTTGATTTGCATTTCCTTGATTATAAGTGATGTTGAGCATTTTTTCATGTATCTGTTGGCCATTTGCTTTTCTTCTTTGGAGAAGTGACTTTTGAGCTCTTCTGCCCATTTTTTGACTGGGTTATTGGCTTTGTTTTTGTTGAGTTTTGTGAGTTCCTTGTAAATATTTGTTATCAGTCCTTTATCGGATGTATTGCTTGTTCCTTTTCTTAATGGTACCATGGTAGCTCACACTTCCATGACTGGAGGGAAAATGGGTTTGGAAGGAACGCAGGGGTAGCATGAAGTCTGGATCATCAAACAGTTAAAGAAGCAGAAGAAAATCATTTCCTCCAAGTTTTGCTCTCACTAATGGCTCAACTGCACTAATTAAAATAAAATCAAGGAGCAGCCTTGGATGTCTGGGAAGACCTATGAATGCCAGAGGTGTGCGCTCATTTTCCCCTTCTCCGCAGTGGCCTACAGATGGTGGAAAAAGGTATGATGACAGCCATCTCCTCTTCCTTGGGACCGTGGCATCCATCGGGCAAGGTATCTCATTTCTCCAACATTTGTTGAAGCTATTAATACTTACCCTGGTCCCTTTTCTGTCAGAATGATTAAGGAAGACTTTGAAAAATTAGAGAAACATCTGAGAACAAATAAGATGAAATCAAATGGTTCTGTTTGTTATTCATAACAACTTATAAAAGTCACTTATCTTTACATATCCACAAATCATTTGCCAATATCTAACTTGACAATATCTTAAGTTGTCCATTATCTCTTTATTTTATTTTATTTTATTTTTTCATTATCTTTTTAGAAGCCTTTTCCAAATGATGTCTGGGGAGCAGAGGTGTGATGCAATAGAATTTAAACCTGGATTTGCAATAAGGTTCACAATAGTCTTATTTTTCTCAAAATTTTACCTCATCAGTTTAATATGGCCCTCACTGAGAAACTTGAAAAGCCTCCCAGAGAAATGAGGCTCTTTTGGACTCTTTTTGCAGTTCCCTTTGGGGTTCACCCTTAAATTACAGTACCTATGGTGAAAGAAAACTGAGTCATAGGAATAAGTAATTAATGTGATTTTTTTTTTCCCAAAATACTTCTTGTGTAAGGAGCAGATCGCTGGTGCTGTTTTTATTATTTTATTATAAATTTCTTAATGACCAGACTCTTTTGTTTGACTCCCATTATAGTGAACTATTAACACATCACTTGTGGTTAAGCAGACCACAGAGAGCAATAATGTTTTCTTTTTAAGACTGGGAGGCACAGAGAAGAGATGGTATTAAACTTTGCAGCGATTGTCCATCACCTTCTTAATCCCTCTTCATCTAAAATACTTTAATAAATGAAACGGAATGTTCCCAAACATTCCCAAGTTCTCAAAAAGAACTCCAATATTATTCTAAATGAGAATTGAAATTGTTTATGCAATCTTGATTTCTCTAGTTTGTTCAAAATTTTACATTTCACTTACTAAATTTGTGATAGATAAAAAATTGATTTCCTTTTCTTTGCTGCTTGTAGTAATGCATTAATGGGAAATAAAAATTCTGACTTAATATGATTAGACTGACCAAAAAAAAATTGTAAAGGAGTTTATTTTCTTGTGTTTAATTTACTATAATTTGCTACAAAGTAGGCACTTAAATGACTCACTGGCTTAGGGCCTCCCAGGTGGCTCAAGGGGTTAAGTCTCAGCACTATGAAGCTATCACCAACAGGAGTTCAATCCCTGGCCAGGGAGCTAACCCACAAGGCGCAGCAGACCTGTCTCACTTGTTGCTCCCCTCAGCAGTGTATTTCAGTCAGTCTGCCTGTTTTGCTCCCCACTCTGTTTCTGGTGAATCCTCTCATCACCCCCACACCTCTGGCCTACACCCCAGTTCTTGTATGCATAAATAAATAAATCTTAAAAAAAACAGACTCACTGGCTTAGATTTATCACATCCTAAAAACCTAAATTTCATAACGGCTAGACTATTGTTCAAATCACCCTTAATGTGACATATCCCTTTTCTTCTCATAATTCTAAAGACATAATAACTCAACCAGCTAATAAAATTAAACATTCTGCACCTTTAAAAAAGTGCCATGTTTAATTATCACACAGCATGTATTATTATTATTATTTTATTTTATTTTATTTATTTATTTTTATTTATACATACAAGCTGGGGTACAGGCCAGAGGCGTGGGGCGGTGAGAGGGTTCACCAGAGACAGAGCGGGTAGCAGAACAGGCAGATCAGAAATACACTGCTGAGGGGAGCAGCGGGCAAGGCAGGAGAGGTCTGCCGCACCATGTGGGATTCTCCCCGGTCGGGCGTTGAACTCGCGTCGCTGCTGCCGACAGCTCCACAGTGCAGCGCTTAACCGCTACGCCACCAGGGAGGCCCCTATTATTATAATTTTCACTACAATGTTTTTAAAAGCATGTATGTGATAAAAAAAAAAATCAGCAGCAAAGGAGAGTACCTTGGAAACATTTCCATGTATAATAGCTTGGACTTCCTTAGCAGCATGGCACAGACTACATGGGCTTAATGACACAAATTACTTTTCTCTGGAGGCTGGAAGTCCAAGACTGAGGTCCAACATTCAGTTTCCAGTGAGCACTCTCTTCCCAGCTAGCTAAAGATCCCTTGTTCACTGTGTTCCTGTATTATCTTTTCTCTGTGCATGCAGGGAGAAGGGGAGGGAGATCTCTGTGTCTCTTCCTTTTCTTACATGGAACTCACCCTTACAGCCTCATTTAACCTTAACTAACTTCAAAAAGATTCTGTCTTCAAATATCATCACATTGGGCATTAGGATATCAATATATGAATTCGGGGAGAAAATACTACTCAATACCTAGTCCTAATCTCCAGAGAAGCCATTTTTAGCTATTTTCTGATTTTATTTTATTTTTTTAAAGATTTATTTATTTAAGCATACAAGACTGGGGTGCAGGCCAGAGGTGTGGGGGGTGAGAGGATTCACCAAAAACAGAGTGGGAAGCAGAAGAGGTGGACTGACTGAAATACACTGCTGAGGGGAGCAGCGGGCAAGGCAGGAGAGGTCTTCTGCACTATATGGGAATCTCCCTGTTTGGGGATTGAACTCATGCTGCAGTGGCTACAGATACTTTCATAGGCTGAGACTTAACCCCTTGCGCCACCAGGGAGGCCCTATTTTCTGATTTTAGTTCTTCTGGTGGTTATTTTGTAGCTCTGCTATATATTTTTGTACCTGTTTTTGAACCATAGATATTTAGACATCTCTCTCAGCTACATGTAATGACTAGAAATTAATTGACTTAACATTACCTCTTAGCTCTCAGATAGTCAAAAACTGTCAGAAAAAGTGAACTTTGACCAAGCTTTATAGATTTATTATTTTCATTAGAGCATAATTAAACTCCGATTTTTTTTAAAGATTTATTTATTTGTACATACAGTGGGGTACAGGCCAGAGGTGTGGAGTGGCGAGAGGCTTCACCAGAGACAGAGTGGGGAGCAGAACAGGCAGATCAGAAATACACTGCTGAGGGGAGCAGCGGGCGAGGCAGGAGAGGTCTGCCACACCATGTGGGATTCTCCCCGGCTGGGCGTCGAACTCGCATCGCTGCTGCCAACAGCTCCACAGCGGAGCGCTCAACCGCTGCGCCACTAGGGAGGCCCCTAAACTCCTATTTTTTTCTTAGCCATCGTTGCTGTTGTCAATGAAGCAAAATTCAATTCCCCATGAATAATTTTTTTCATATGAAGAGGATTTGTAATCAAGATACATTGTTTTACCCAAGTTATTGATAGCCAATAGTTTGTTTACTAACATGCATTTATTAGGAAATGTATAACTGTGTTTTAACACACAATTTTGACCATAAAAGAAGTTCACAAATTACAAAAAGTAATACTCTAGAACTCAGCACAATTATTTCATGAGAAGAAAATTTATTTCATGTTTTGAATGTAAATTTTAGTAACAAATCTGTTGAAGTTATTTTTCTAGGACTGTTTCAAAAGCATTATTTCCACTGGTTAATGTAAAACACATTATTTGGCAGGTGAGAAACATATGTAAAAAGGTAACAAGCTGTTTAATTTCATTAGTTGCAAGTAAAATGGTAGATAAGCCATGATTTTAGGTGTGTATAATATTTCTATGAAGACATCCGAGTCTCAGTAACAATCAGGAATAGATAAGGCCAGGGAGAGGTGCCATGTGTGTCCAGGAACCCATTGCTGGGGGCTAAAGTTTCCCCTAAGCCCAATCCACAGCTTTAAGACAGCAAAAATTTTAATTCATGACGTGGTTCGTAAGTACCGAGAAGCAAATTCCATCTTGGCTAGGAATTAAATTAGTATCCGTCTTGACAGACAACCTACAGATAAAGCTTATAACTATTTTTAGTAAGGGGGCAATGCCCAGGAATGGAGATTTCATGCCTAGTGATAATCAAGATCAGAAAGAGCTGGCAGCTTCAGAGTGAGGAAGTCTCTTTTGGTTGCTTTAGTATTGTATTGGAGGTTGGAAATGACTAAGAAAGAAATCCCTGAAAATGAGTTGTGTTTTGAAGTGACTATGCATGGTGTGTTAGTAACTCTAAATAACCAACATTTGTAAAACCACCTCTTATTCTATTATATGACTACAAATCCACACATCTAGTAATTAGATTAGTGATTCAGATCCAGCCCAATATGGTCACAAAATAGAATTTTTGGTTTAGACATCAGAACCAAAAATGAGACAAAAAAAAAAAAATACTTCCTGGGTTGCATGTTGAGGCTCTGGAGAGATGGTAGACCTATAAGGTAGGAAAAGCAGATTCTGCTTCCTTGGAGCTTTTCTTTTTCTTTGTTATGGAAACATACCGTTTGAGGGAAACATATATACACAGGATTTTAAAATTGAAAGAGACCATCAAATTCCTTCATTTCTATAGACTTCTGAAGCCCAATATTTTGCCCAAGTTTCAAGAGTTAGTTGGTGTCCAGCCTGTTTCATTAAGCAGCAGATGGTTTAGTATGCTCTGCTTATAATTCCTACTTGAAAATATTTTAGAGTTCACATCTGTTATGCCATGAGACTAAGAAGAAGACCAAGAAGAGCAAGTCTTCATTTGTTGGGTCACATAAGCTGAAATCTTGCCAGTTTTTCCAGCAACACATAACAGTTGGGTCATATCAGGTAATTTCTTGTGAAGAGAAGATTAATAATTTCAAAGTCAAAAGAACAACTCAAAGCTAAGCATTTCCCCTCCTCATGTTTTATGATAGCAACATATTTCCATGAAGACATCCAAGTCTCAGTGATAATCAGGAATGGGTATGAATCTCTTGGATGACTGGCTGATGTCCTGCTTCCTTTTCAGTTTCAAGGAATTCAAACTCTGTATATCAGGGAACATGAAGTTATATTGAGCCAACATAGACAATTTTTTCTTGTGGTCATCAACCACATTAATAGCATTTGGCACTTGCTTCATCTTCAGTATGAAATGCTCTGTACAGCGAGGAGCTCAGACATCAACATGACTCAGGCAATATCTGTTGAGCATCTTACACCATGTCATTTCTGCATTTGACATTAAGCCAGTCTTTGAGAAGGTAGAGATTACTTTAACTTTTTAAAAAAGATTTATTTTATTTATTTATGCTTACAAGAGCTGGGGTATAGGCCAGAGGTGCAGGGGCTAAGAGGATTCACCAGAGACAGAGTGGGGAGCAGAACAGGCAGATTGGCTGAAATACACTGCTGAGTGGAGCAGCAGGTGAGACAGGAGAGGTCTGCTGTGCCTTGTGGGTTAGCTCCCTGGCCGGGGATTGAACTTGTGCTGCAGTGGCTGCCTACAGGTTGTGGATAGCTTCATCGTGCTGAGACTTAACACCCCTTGCACCATCAGGGAGGCCCAAGAGATTATTTTAATTCTAGCTGGGATTCAGACTCTTTCTTCTTGGAGGTGGCAAAAAGGTTAATGACAGTGCCTCTTTAGAAATAAACTTTTGCCCCGTGAAATATCACCTACACAAGGGTTAGGTCAATTGTGTGTCATGGTTGGAATGCATGTTCGAGAATCCAACCATGTATAAGGCCCTCAACCATTGCCATGAGTGTAGGGTCAATCTACAAAACTGTTTGATTATACTCTTTTGAGATTTGACCTTGCTTATTTTGGGTGAGGTGAGGGTTTTCAAGCAGTTCATAGTCATCCTGCATGTTAGGGACACTTTGCCTCACATCCCGGTTAACCTTTTGGACTGGAATACCAGTGCTGTTCTTTGGAGAAACCCGCTGGCCCCGGTATGCCTGAGCCTGGCGTTTACAAATGCCAAACTTACTGAGCAGGATGAATACATCCCTCTGGAAGGTCTTGGTGAAAATAGCATAGAGGAATGGATTGGCACAGGAGTTCAGTGGATAGAAGAGAACCAGCAAGATTTTGGAGTTGGTAACGGTGATGAGAGGCTTGTTCATCAGCGCTGACAGAGCATAGAATGAGATTGGGGCCATACACATGAAGTCAGTAAAGATTAACACCGCCATCCTTTTGGCAATTTTGGTGTCTTTGTCCCCTGGATTGTATTGGGGGTTTCGGACTGTGATGTAGATTTTCACATAACAGGCACAGACGATGATAAAGGCGACTATGTTGAGCAATAGAACAAGGATAATATACGCCAGGGCTAGAGGGGTCTCGGTGTCCATGGGCAGGCATATGCTGACCTTGGCATAGCTACTTATTCCTACCAAAGGGAGCAGGGCCAGCAGGAAGCAGCAAATCCAACCCCCTACCATGATGGCATACGCATGCCTGAGGCGGATCTTCCGGTCCAGGCGCATGGCGAAGGTGATGGCGTACCAGCGCTCCAGGGTGATGACTGTCAGCGTATAAACCGACAGCTCACTGGCAAACACTGTAAAGAAACCGGCCGTGTTGCACCCAGGACCTGTCTGCCAGTCGATGGCATGGTTGTAGTACTCAGAATGCGTGTAGAGGTCGACGGAGGCGATAAGGAGCAGATACATCCCCATGCAGAAATCTGCGAAGGCCAAGTTGCACATGAGAAAGCGGGGGACAGTCATTTTGTAGTGGCTGGTGAGGAGGATGATCAGGACGAAGACGTTGCCCAGGAGCGCCAGAAGGCTGACAAACCAGACTACAATTCTCAGGAACTTGTAGCCCATTATGTCTTCGCAGGGGTTGAACTCATCTGACCTGGGGGTACACACCATGTCTTCATTTCCCCCACACACTGTATAATCATAATGGCTGTCAAAGGCCTGTAGGGTCTCTTCCTGGGGGTTTTTGAGCTCCTGGCCAAAACCAATGATCTCATCCTCTTGTTCTTCAAAGAAGACGTAGTAATGAGAGTTGCTGTGGAGATCCTGGATCTTGGCGTTTCCCTTGTACCCAGCACTGCCGTCGCCTAGATCCTCTTCGTAGTCCTGGTAGAAGGGGCTGTTCAAAGCATTCACAGATTTCCTCTGGCGCAGGCTCTGAATACTGCTCTCATTACACATTAAGGACTCAAGGATACTGCAAGGCAACAGACACAAGTCACCAACAGCTGAAAAATCCTACTGGTTCCCCTCACACTTAGCAAAATATGCGGAGTGTTTATTACCATCGACATGATCTTAGAAGATTCTACAGGCTCTAGTTAGGCCTGTCCCTCCTACATCATTTGCAATGACCTCCCCCCCCCCACCTGCCACTCCCAAGTATCCAGTGGCATTGGCCCTTCTTTGTCATCTACACTAAATTCAAGAACAGCAGTGATGTATTTAAAAAAAGCATGGCTGTTGGAACCCAGCTCCCCAGGTTAGGCCTGGCTCTGCTACTGACTGGTCAGTGAACCTTGATTTATCTATTTTTGAATGGGATAATGTGAGTATCTATTTCAGATAGATAGGGTTGTTGAGGATTCGATGAATTTATCTGTTTAAAGCTCTAAAACAGCACCTGAATATTGTTAGGGCCATGTATGTGTTGGTTGTTATTGTTGTTGTTGTTGTTATTATTATTATTATTATTATTATTATTATTATTATTATTATTATTATTATTATTCCTGTTCGGAGCTTTAGAACTCCATGTTCCCTTTCTTTGCCTGAAAAACTCATGACTGCTTTTACTCACTAATAGATATCCTTGATCTTCTTGAATCAACTGCCACATGCTTGTGTTTAATTCCTCCATCTGGCACTGTCTGGTACCTTTTATTTGCTTGCTGTTTAGTTTTTATTTCCCCTACTAGAATGTCAGCACAGTACAAGAGGGCTCTTGTTTGTCTTATTTATCGTTGTGGAGACGCACAGTAGATGCTCAACAAATATTTATTGAACAAGTGCATAAATGGACACTAGCATGCAGTCAAGTTTGTGGAAATAAGTTTCAGTTTTTCACTAGCCCACCAGACTCATATCCAAAGGGATTCTTTAAGTTGCTTCAGCTGCTGCACAGAGTTTGCTTCATCTATTGGGCTCTGGCTAAGGCGCCCAGTGGAATTCTTATTACAACCTATTTAGGGGTTAATGCAAAATCAGCTGTCCCTAAGGTGCACTTTATCCTACCACCTTCCCCAGTCTTTTCCTATTCAGGGCCATCAGTATAGAGCCCACCCTTGCCCTTCCACACCGCACTCCGAATTTTCTGCAGGTGTTGTGCTTGCATTGGCCTTCTTGGCACAGCTGTTTAACTTTCCTGTTTATTTCTGACTTCAATATAAGGTCAGAAAATCAGCCAGTAGGCATTCTATAGAAACTGAGGAGTAAGAGAGTCATAAATGAAGGTAGTGTTAGGAGAGCAGGTGATTGCCTGAGACACGAAGGGGAAAATAATGCAGGTGGAAACAAGGTTAAGAGTAAGCAGGGAGAGGAAAAGCAGAACGTCTCTCCTCTGCAGCCTGATAATAGAACAATGCAGATCACACTCAGCTAAAATTATTAGAACAACAATATTCTAGGTTATCGGTGAAAAGTCTTTTCTATTCAGTGTCTCATGTAATCTCAAAACCTACATTATGATGGTGTTATGATCACAACTAAAAAGGCTTATGGAGGTTAAGGGAGTAGATTAGGTCACCACAGCTAGGACGTGGCAGAGCTGGGGCACAAACCCAGCTGATTCCAAAACCCACATACACAACCAGTGAGCTGCGCTGTCTGCGGGGACCAAATGACCAGGTAATCCAATTTCGTGTGTTGTTTCTCATTTTGTCCTCATAGTTATGATGTCTAATGTGTTTTGCAGTATCTAATATGTGTTGCATCTAGAAGAGAGAATCATATCGTGTGGCCTCTGCAAAACTCTATAAACCTGTTCATTCTGTCTGTATGATCTGGTCACTCTATACTGAACTCCCAAGTCACTTCACTCCTCTATGCTATTTCCACCAAGGCCTTCCAAAGGGACCTATTTTCCTGCTCGGCAAGTCTCTCCACCTCACCTCCTACCACCCCTTCCACACTGCAATTCAGCAACATCAGCTTCACGTCTCACCTGCAGCCACGTGGGGTCTACAGTCGCTGTCGCATGAAGCTCATGTTTCTTTTGAACACTTAGAATTCTTCACCTTTTTTAAAATGACAAAACTTCTTTTCCAGTCCCAGAAATTCAATAACCTTCTACGTCACTTATTCCAGACACCTGCCACTTACCCTCTGATTTTCTTCTGGTTCTTAAAAGCACAGCAATGGCTTGGATAAGAAAGGTCGGCCCGTGTGAGGTGAAGGAAACTTAAGGAAAGTGGAAGTTTCTTGAGAGTCCAAGTATTTCTTGCTATCAATTCCTTCAGGTGCTCGAGGCCCTTGGAAGGCAGGGCAGTGACACTTGTAGAAGAGATGTCCCTGGAGGGAGAGAACAAAAAAAGACAGAGAAGCTGTAAGCAATCAGGGTTTTTGAATCCTTGGCCAAAAAGTCACACAGGCCTGAAATTAAGGGGGGATGACACACTCCTTCCTGCTCCTGAGTATACACTGTGTTCTTTGCAGATGGCGACTGATCTAAGGAGGGATATTAAGCTTCTAGGTTGATAAGTTACAAGTGACTCCCACTTTTATTGCCTGGAACTCCAGTACCCATCAATACAATAATAGTTCAGCAGACATTTTATTTTATTTTTTATTTTTTAGAACAGGCAGATCAATGGAAATACACTGCTGAGCGGAGCAGCAGGCGCGGCAGGAGAGGTCTGCCACTGCCATGTGGGAATCTCCCTGGCCGGGCGTTTAACTCAAGTCGCTGCTGCCGACAGCTCCACAGCGCAGCGCTTAACTGCTGCGCCACCAGGGAGGCCCCCAGCAGACATTTTATTTTATCCTTTGCAGTGCATGCAAGCACTTGGAATCAGAGAAGGATGTCAATTTTACTATGGAAAATGACACCGTATAACTGTGAAAGGGTCTGAGGAGGCATGAGAGTACATTTGAGCAGGCTCAGAGGGGCCTAAATTGCTCTCAGTCTCTGTGGGGAGTAGGGTTTGCTCACTACTGTGCATCAACACCCCATCATGAAAATCTGATAATGTGGAACTTGGGGGTCATAACCCCTGACATGGTACGTTCATGCCTCTGAGCAACCTCCCCACAGTCTTTGGAAGGCTGTGCATGTATTTCTGGAAAGAAAACCCCAGTAACTTTACATTAACAATCTGAAGTGAACAATTCAAGTGATTTTTTTAAAAAGATTTTTTTATTTATGCATACAAGCTGGGGTACAGGCCAGAGGCGTGGGGCGGTGAGGGGGTTCACCAGAGACAGAGTGGGGAGCAGAACAGGCAGATGGACGGAAATAGACTGCTGAGGGGAGCAGCGGGTGAGGCAGGAGAGGTCTCCTGCACCATGTGGGAAGCTCCCCAGCTGGGCCGGGGCGTTGCTGCTGACAGCTTCACAGCGCAGCCACCGGGAAGGCCCTCAAGTGATTTCTGAAATTAGGGAGGCAGGGAGGCTGAAGAAAACGTAAATGGTTGCTAACTTGTATTTAATAACGTGAATTTTAGGGTGATTTTTCCTTTTCTCTTTTCAATCCCAGGTGACATACTATACCTCATCCTTTATACTTCCGTTCAATACTAACTCTCCTAAGATGCTGAACATTGTACCTTAACATCTCTCATTTTATCAGCCTATTTATTAAATATTTTAAAATTTTAAATAATATTTTACAATTGCATTTAAATATTTAATATAATCGGTAGTGTCTAACTGGCAGTGAATTACAATATTGATAACTTCTTCCTCTATGTCTTTGTAATTGGATTAGCTAGAATTTACATCCTGGGAGTTCAGGCTGCTAAAACTGGCTACTTATTTTTTATAAACACAAAGCTTGAGTATTAACCCCATTCCCACCACAGAAGTGTAATTCTTGGAGAAAGGCATCATATTTGCTCTTTGTTTTATATTCGCTTTTAAAATTCTGTAATTTAGCATTTCCCAGACTTGTCTGGTAGTAAAAATTACTATTGGTATTTGGTATTATATAGTCCCCAGATGATTTTTAACATTAGGCAGTAACACTTGGGAAACTGGCATAAGTGAACGACTTTGTAGTTAGTAAGAGAATTGGGGTATTTTAGACCCAGGCTTAGAAATAAATTAATGTGCTTATTCTCCTTCCTCATCTGTCCTTTTGAGGCACTTCTTTCTCTGTCAGCCATGATGTCTTCACGATGTGGCCATTTTTCTGCCCCCAACTTTCTGGAAGCAATATATATGTCTCTTTATCCAGTGATGCTTTCATGCAGGTAAACACGAGGGTTGCTCTTGGCTAATTTTTCCAGCTTTGCTGTCTGTTGGATACACTGTGTGTTTGTCTGAAAGAGTTTATCCTTCCAAGGGGGGTTGCATTTTAATACTTACTGCTTCAGAAAACACATTAGTAACCATTGCAGTTACCGCATGACAGAACACCCCAAAACAAATGACATCAAACAATCTTTCATTATAAGCATAGTTTTTGTGGGTCAGGAGTTTGAGCAGGCCCTGAGGGGTATGACTCGTGTCTGCTCTGTGTTATCTGGGGCTCAGCTGGGGACAGTTGAGGACTGGGCCACTCGCTCAGTGGCTGGGATTATCTGTGGGTCCCTTCACTTGCATATTTGGGTCAAGGCTGAAGGACTCAAAACTAACCTTGATTGGGACCTTTGATGTGGCCTCTCCATGTGGATTGGGCTTCTCACATCCCGGTGTAGATTCAGGGTGGGGGCATCCTGAGAGGAGGCATCTGGAACATTCCAAGAGCACTGGTAGATTCCAGGGCAAGGGACATAGAACCCACCTCTCAATGGGAGGAGTGTCAATGAATTTGATGCCTTATTGAAAACCTGCTGTAATGATACAAGTGTGGGCTGTCATTGAGGCAGATAATTGGTGAAGGCTGGTAACTCATCACTCTGCACAGCAGTGTTTCTGGTCCAGGACCACCCTGGAGCAGCATCAGAATCACCTACAATACAGCCACTCCCTAGATCAGTTGAATTATAATCGCTGAATTATTTCAAAGGGTGGAGATAAACCTATAATTTAGGTTTAGAGTTTTCAGGTTCAGTGTTCTAGGAGTTTTTGTACACCTAATCATTAAGTCTCTGAACACAAGTCCAGGTGCCGCAACCCTGCAGGGATGCATTAGGAATCTGGGAGGGAGGAATTGGTTCTTGGTTTGTTTGAGTGTCTGCAATGAGCATTTCTTGGGTGGCTTCTAGTTGGGTCCCAGTGGGGCCTAGTTGGGAGGATGTTTGGAAAGGCATGAGAAAGCAGGTGTATAATATATACAAATCTTATACCAGAACAACTGTAATGTAATGGGTACTTGGCATGTACTAAGTGCTCAATAAACACGAATTACCTTCTTGTTCCATCTTGGAGCTTATCTGAGCTCAAGTCCTGCTAGATCTTGAACTCTATGTCCAATGGCTTGTTTGGATCTATATCTGGATACCTCACAGGCATCTCCAACTTAACAGACGCCTCCAAAACTTAGTTTTTGATCCCCCACCCTTACTTCAACCTACCCCTTCTCTATTTAATCTAGCAAAAAAAATTTGAACTGTAAAGAATCTCGAATCGTGTATTTGCATCTCTAGTTAAGCTCCCTAGTTTAAGCTGTGTTATCTTTTGTTGTGATCACTTTCCTGTCATCTTTCTCTCTTCCAATTCATTTCCTTTACACGCAGTCATGGTCATCATAGGGGCTCATAAGGTCACTGTTCTGTTCAAATTTGTAGTAACGTCTCAATGTATCATTAATAATATCGAATTTACCTATTATCTGCTTCAACGTCCTGCCTATCTGGCCCTTGCCTACCTTTCTAACCTCATTTCCGGGTCAGAGGTCACTTATATCCACATTAAAATCTATCTGGAGCCCACTGGCAGGAGCCACTTGATGTAGTTCTACAACTCCATTAAGCCTGGTGCTCCCAAAATGCTCCTGAGGGGCTGCCCTCTCCTGATCCAGCCTGAAAAATACGGAGTCAAGCAAGGAGAACAAATACCCTCTCCAGCTCCCTCTCCCGTCCCCCTTCTCTCTCTGGGCTTGCAGAAATCTGCAATTGTAATCACATGGTGTTATCAGAAAGGAAGGGAAGAGTTCCTTTCTGTTTCCCCATGGATGCAGCACTGCCTCTCCAAATGGAAAGATTCTCCTTCCCAACCCAACTGGTATTTCTTTATTTCCTGTTCTTCGTCCACCATCTTCCAGACCTTGTGTCCTCCTGGCGTCTTTGCCCTTGCCCTACATTTATGCCATGAATATTTACACCAAAATGCAGTTGAGGTAGCTGAGCTGTTTCTCTGTCTCCAGTCTCACAATCCTCATTACTCCCACGTCACTTTAGGTCTGATTTCCCTTACACTGAGTTTTACAAAAACTTCCTGGTCTTCCAGGAAACGTCTACCAAGCCCACCTCCAGATTTGGGACAGAGAGTTCCTAAAACTTGAGTCTCCTCATTCTGTTTTCCATTGAACCCAGGCTTCCTGCAATGTCTGCAGAATGAAGTTCAAGTTTCTAGGCAGAGTCTCCAGCGGGAATCTCTTCCTGAATCCCTTGTAGTCTTTCCTGATTCTCTCCTTCCTTTCACTGGACCACATTTTCAAGTAACTTCTTCAAAAGGCCATAGGAAGGAGATATTTTCCGAGATCTTACATGTCTGAAAATGAATTTCCCCTCCCCCTACTTTTACATTCAGCTGACACATGACCTGGCTATGAGACTTTATTCCATTGTATTCTAGTACCCAGTGAGTGTTACTTCTGGGAGGAAAGATGAGATTCAGGCTCTGGCTCGTTGATCAGTGACTTATTTTCAATACTCTGAGCACTCTTATGACCTTTTCTCTCTCTTTACTTTTCTTCCAGCTTTACTGCTATAAAACCTACATAAAGGCAAGTATGATTTGACCCGTGTATACATCAGGAAATGGCTCTGTGGCCCTGTCTCTGTAGTGAGATGTTGGGCAGGACCTGTGCGCTTTAGCTCTAGGACAATGTTCGTATTTTTTCCAGAATAACTTACTCCTCCCATTTTCTATGTTTCCTCTCTGGAGAAAAAGGAACCTCCTGGATCCATCTAATATGTTTCTACCTTTCTCCTATTATGTTTACTCAGGATTCTGCTAGAAGTCCTTGATTGTGTATTTCATCTCTTCTACTGAAGTTTAAAAATTTGATAAAAATTTTGTCAACTTCAGTGAGATATAGTTGATGAATAACAGCTCTATGTATTTATAGTGCACACTGTGATGTCTTGATATATGTATGCATTGTGAAATGATTACATAGTTAATAGTCATTAATCCACACAGTTATCATTTCAATGTGGTGAAAATACCTCAGATCTAGTCTCTTAGCAAATTTCAAGTATACAAGTAGTGTGAATTGCAGTCTCACCGAGCTGTCCATTGGATCCTGAAAACTTTTTCATCCTGGGTAATTGAGACTTTGTGCCTGTAACCTTCCTGTTTCCTCCAGCCCTCAGCCTCTGGCCAGCATTATCCTGCTTTGATACTATGAGTTTAACTTTGAAGACTTCACATGAAAGTGAGATTGTGCAATATTTGCCTTTCCATGCCTGACTTTGAATATTTTAATTGTAGCTAGATGACAGCTGGGTCTCTGTTCTGCTCAACACTGTATTTTTGGCACTTAAACTGGTGCTTAAAAGACAGAAGGATCTGAATACATATTTGTCAAACATATAAATACATTTTAAGAGTGTTTTCTATTTCCCTTTTTTTATTGCATATTTGAGGAAATGCACATAGTGTTTAGGAGAATGGGTTTTAATTCAGACTCTCTGGGCTTCAATCTTGGCTTCTGCACTTATTAGTCACTTCACTGTTTTGTACCTCAGTTTCTTCTTGGGTTTTTGAACAGCAGCTAACCATTAACTACTGTCATTATTGTTGTGGTTATAGAGATGAACATCTTCTCGGTTTTATCTCAGGTCATTAGTTATTACTTTGTTAGAAGTTCTTTTCTGTTCTCTGCAATCTCTTTGATTCCTCCAGGCAGACCCCACCCCCACTCCTGGCCCTGTGCCTCATTTGTTTATCTTGGTTTTGATTTTTCATGTTAAGAGCATTCTTTGACTAGTAATTCTTAGTTCCTCAGTTATGCTTAGAGTGAGACACAGAAATTCTGATTGGGAGCTGGTCTAGTGCCCATTATTTAGGGCAGTAGTGTGGGGAGTTGGGCATTATATTGTTGGAACCTAAAGTGTCCGAATATGGAGGTCTCCTATTTTCAGATTTTTCAACTTCTTCAGAAAAGAGACCTCATATCTCAAGTTTAGAAGTGCCTCACACTGTTTTGCATGAATGGAGTAAAGGGTTAACATTTCCAGATATAGACTGTCAGTTATTCTATTTTTAGCTCCATGTCTCACTCTTGCCTCAGGCCACACTCACTATCTCTAATTCCCTTGAGCCTCAGAGGTTCTGCAGGGCAAGGGAACTGCCCCCAACCCCACACTGCCTGTGGGCACAGTAGGTTGGCTTTCCTTCTCTGCCTCCCCCCACAATTCTGTAGCTTTCCAGACTATCAATGTGGATTGCTTGTCCTCTTTGTCCTTGTAGATTTATGTAGATTAAAAATTCTTTCCCTGCCTTTTAAAGGAGATTCTGAGGAAGAGGAAATGAAAGGGAGAAAGAGGAAATAAAGCTTAGGTTCAATGCATCACTTTTAACTTTTGTAATAACTACTCCATGTGGCACATGAACTGTGCAAGAGCATAGGATAAATCCTTCCTGACCACTGAGGTACATGAATGTCCCAACTATGTACTTGAAAAAAGGGCCTCATTCAGCAGAAATCCCAAAATTCACAAAGTAAGGATTATTCTAAGTGATTTGAAGCTATATCTTTTGCCATTCCCCTAAATTTTTATTTGCCCATTTGGATCTCCTAATAATATGCTTTCTTTTCTAAAGTAAAACCTTCACTACATGGTGAAATTAAAAAAAAATTCAAGGGAGAAGAATATGGAGAATAACTATCAGTAGCTAAGGGACAGCGATTCATTTGTGAGTCCATGTGGCCAGCAGACATAAGAATGGTGCCCAGCAAACCTGACAACCTCCCTCTTTTACTGACTCTGGTGCTTTCCACAATGAGCTCATCAAGCAATAGGCATTAAATTTCACGAGAATTTATCACAAGCAAGTATTTACTCACAAAAGAGAATGCAGCTGGGCTGCACCTGGCAGACATTTTGATGCCTGGTTGCCAAGGTTGTGGAAACTATTTTGAGTTAAGTGTCTAGTGAAGGTAAAGACCTGAATTTGAAGGGAGTGAGACCCCAGGGTTATATAAATGCCAAGAATATCACTGAATTTTAATGAAGCCTGCGGTAAAAAGAGCCACCTGATACTTAATGTCATAGGAAGAGCAAATTACTTCTGAAAAGAACGATGAAGCCTTATATTGGCAAACATTGGGACAATTCTCTTTTTTGTGTGAGATATTTTGTCACTGATTATTATTTAAGATTAACCTTTGCTGAATTCAATTGCAAATTAAATAAGCACTCATGGACTTGCTAATGTTTCAACAGCAATTACAAATCCTTTTATGTTTGCTTGTAATGAATGTGGGTTATTCTAAAGGTCAATATGTGGAAACTGATTTATTAAAAATACTTAGTCACATCTGTAAATTGGTAAATGAAATGCATCTAAGAGAAGAAAAATGATTTATTATTTAAAAGGAATTTAGTTTATTAACACTGAATAAAAATAATTTAAGAGCTTAAAAGCTGTAAATTCAAGAAAATGAATTTAATTAATTTGTTTGATTTAGAAACATGATATGCATTTATCCAATAAAAATTTTTCGAGTGCCTTTTATGTCTCAAGTCCTAGATCCCAGGGCTATAATAGTAACCTAAACTGGCAGAATTTCCTGTCCTTCTCATGCTTATATTCTAGTGGGGAGAAAAGGACAATTGAAAAAATAAGTAAAACACTTTTACGTTAGATGATGATAGTAAGTACCATCAGGAAAAGGAATTTGGAGAAGAAAGAAAGAGCCTTATCTAACTGTGACTCCTTATCTAAGTGTGAAGGTATCAAGGAAGGCTTCATTGATGAGATAGTGGAGGCAATAAAAAGTTGAAGGAGATAAGGGAGAGAGTGGGATGGCCCCTGTTGACATCTGGGTCATTCCAGGCAGAAAGCAGCCAATATAAAGACTGTGGTGAGAGCATATCCAGTAAGTTTAAGGAAGCAAGGGGAGCCAGTGTGGTTGGAGATGGAACAGGGGTAAAAAATGTAGGAGGTAATGGAAACCAGAATGCATGTGTCTTGCAGGTCATCCAAAGGACTTTGTCTCTTTATCAAAGTGAGATCAAACTCCTTTAGAGGAATAGTATAATCTGTATTATTTTATAAGTTTTGACCTGGCTCCTGCTTTGGAAGCAAATCAAAGAAGCAAAGAGTGTATACATAAGGAGATCAATAATAGCTACAGACAGGTAGTTGTAGAGGTCATGCGAATGGTTGAAGTTTGTATATAAAAGGTAATGGGACATCATGAGGGATATGATATGGGGTATTAAGAAAAAAAGGGAAGTACCCTGCACAAAAGTCAACTCAAAATGGATAAAAGACCTGGATGTAAGACCTGAAACCATAAAATGTATAGAAGAAAATATAGGCAAAACTCTACAGGACATACATCTCAGCAAAATCTTGAAAGACACATCCCTCAAAGTGAAGGAAGTGAAAGACAAGATAAACAGATGGGATTACATCAAAATAAAAAGCTTCTGTACAACAAAAGAGACATTAACCAAAACTAACAGACACCCTACCAACTGGGAAAAGATTTTTGCACACAACACATCTGATAAAGGACTGATAACAAACATTTACAAGGAACTCACACAACTCAACAAAAACAAAGCCAATAACCCAGTCAAAAAATGGGCAGAAGAGCTCAAAAGTCACTTCTCCAAAGAAGAAAAGCAAATGGCCAACAGATACATGAAAAAATGCTCAACATCACTTATAATCAAGGAAATGCAAATCAAAACCACTATGAGATACCACCTCACACCTGAGAGGATGGCACACATTAAAAATACAGGCAACAACAAATGCTGGAAAG